>JAULJL010000038.1:3000000-3155961 GCA_030761205.1 Fremontodendron californicum | reverse complement strand
TCCACTATGGAACTTGACCGACGAAATCTAGACATCGTTCTCTGCTTGGACAAGTGACTGGTCTTGAATACTTCCACCACCTTTTGTGATAGACCCTTATTCTTCTTGTGGTTATGGCTTGAAGTTTGCATCTCCCGATTAAAAGTTTCATTTCCACTGAACAAAACAAACTCCGTCTCCATGATTTTAGAATCTTGAGGGCAGATAGAGAAAGAAGTAGATACCTTCATCTTACCAACAAGGTGTAACTCGTTATCACTAATCCGATGTTCCTTATGGCTACCCTTGCTAGAATAGAATAAGTACATATAGTCCGGACCCTTATTGCGAGCTGAACCTTCCTTTGACAAATTGGCTACAAATACCTCCCTCTGATTATCCAAGGAGAAAACAAAATAAGGAATCCCACCCTTCCATGTGCATTGAAGCATTCCAGTAGAAATTGTTGTCGAAGTAGAAGAAAAGGACTGATCAGAGCATGTTGAGTTTATACCTGAAACAGAAACAAGCTTTTTATGCACAGGGTCAGATCCATATTTATGAATATCTGATATAGGTTTTTCACTTCCTAGCTTATGTGAGGAATCATTAATGAAACCACCAGGAGAGCTCTTGAAGTCATAACTTATCGATCCTTTAACATCGTTCAAACTTGGATCGACATCCAATGCAACACCCAATTTCTGTAACAATGGGCTCTTCAATATATTTGCCATACTCCTGCTGCCCATTATTGAACCTACAACCCACTGTTCTGCAGGACCAATGACTACACTACCAGTCTCAACTGTCAGTGGACAGCCGAAAACAAACCTCCCCAAATCACATGTATCTTCATCCCTGATTTTACCTGAATTCGGTCCATCAGATAAAATGCCCATTTTTACGGAGCTCAAGTTCACAGAGATGTTGCATTGAGCTGCTTTTGCTGCATTGATATGAATCAATTCTAGGCAACGACGAAGATATTTCTCATCTAGAGTAACCACATGCCTCGGAATCTTAATGCCTACGCCAAAAATACTCCGAAGGAATGCATCCTTTATAAGACTTTTTCCGGCTTGTAATCTTTTAACATTTAATATCAAAGCATGCCATGGATTTACCTTTCTTGCCAGCTTTTTCAATTTTAATTCAGAATAATTCATTCCATTGTCTCCTGATATATCCCTCTTATCCTCCAAGTTTTGCAATGAATCGTCTTTCCCCCGGTCATCTTTCTGACCACTAACAAATGTGTTGTCCATCTTCTGTCTCTGATTAACTATAGTGCTTAGTGATGGCCATGCCTCATTGCCATTTTCGGCCTCGACATGGTTGATGTGAGTTTGATAGCAGATAGAATCCACACTATATAAGCCTCCAACTATCAAATTTGTACTTCACAAGAGATCTGAAGAAAAAATATGAAGAATTACATCAATATAGAACCAAAAAAAGAAGCAAATACAAATGGAAACTGGAAAGAAAGCTATGACTCATGCACAACCAATCCTTACCTCAACTAGAAAGAATAAGGTTTAAGACAAATCTTGATGGAGAAGGGATTTTCAATTATTAGAAAAAAAACAGAAAGTGTTGGACTCGAATAATAACTTTATCAGGTAATGATGGATCTTTAATTTTTATATATGTAACTATGTGAAGTTATTAACAAGAAAGACAAGAACATATATCCTTATACTTTCCCTTGTCTTTTTTTCATTTATTCTCATGGTATCTTGAGGAGAAAAAACAAGCAAATGTAAATTAAAAGTAAATTAGTTAGCAATCCAAATCAAGATATATAAAACTTCTTTTTTTTGTTTAAGAATCATTTATATTACTCGAACTCTTCATTTTTCCTAAAATACCCGTGTTCAACACCTATTCGTACATAATTATAGGGTATGATCCTCTGAATATATGGAAAAACATAGAAAAATTGAATATACCTGGGTCGAACATATAACTGTATCCGATACTCACCCGAGTCCGAATAACATAGAGAATCATAATTATTACATATAACCAAAATTAAAAAACTTGATTACATCAAGATTATAAGCAGGAAGGAATAAAGAAGAATTGATGGAAAAATACAGAAGAAAATAACATTTAAAAACACCATAACCAGAAATTAATACCTGACCAACTTAATTAAACTCAACCAAGCCTATTATCCAAATAGTATAGAAGAAACCTAGAAGATCACTCAAATTACAAAATTTTTAAAGAAAACTGAAGGGTTTGTTGAACACTGTCAAACATAGAACTCTATAACAATAAAACAGCTTCCATCAATCCAAGCAACTCAGCTACATAAAAACTTTTGAATTAAAAAAAAAATGAAACACTTAACCAGAAAATTCAATCTTAAGGACAAAGCTGGGAACTATTTGCTATAAGTAATACCAGAGAAAAAGAAAAACATGAAATACCCACACAAAAAACATAAATAAACAAAGACTGTCAAAATCAAAATTAGAAGAAAAATAAAAATAAAGAAGAAAGTTGCAAAATTTTATGAATAGAATAAGTAAAAAGAGAAACTTTTTTTTTCTCTTACCTCAAAGAAATGGATCCAAGAAACAAAGATCAACCAACCGAATCCAATAGACAAGCAAAACAAGCAAAGATAAGAAGAAGAAGCTGATTCCCAATAAAGTAAAAACTTAATCACCTATTAACCCTGAGCTTAAAAAAATTTCAAGTACAGAACAACCATCCAACCAAGATAATAAAAAAGACAGCTTTGTCTTTGTGAGAAAGAGAAAAAGGAAGAAGCAAACCGTACTAGGTTCCAGGCACTGTTTTTTTTTTGTTTTTCTTTTTGTTAAGAGAAAAAGTTGGTTTGCTGTTAACTGTTTAAGACACTAATCAATGTTTTTTTTTTGCTTAAGAAAGAGATATAACAAAACAAAGCAAAGCACCCCAAAACTGAAGCAAAAGTAGTGGGAGGCGTGAAGTCGAAAATTGGTGTTGTAAGCCACGTTTAGTTGTGGAATTTTGGTTCCATGTTCTTCCATAGTTTCAAGAAGGACCCACTTTTTTTCCAATTAATTTTTCCTTTTAGTCAAATGTACAAACAAAAAAAAGGAAAAAGACCCAGATAAGGAAGGGAAATCTTCAAAAAGAAACCATTGAAAAAATACACAAAGAAAAGAAGAGGAGGTGAGCTGGAACACAGGGATGTGAACAGAAATCGCCAAAAGAGAGAGAGAAAAGGCCAATTGGACTTTCTTGTTTTAATCTTTTTCATTTTTTAAGTTCTTTTTAATGGTTTTTAGTTGAATTTTTTAACTCAAAACAAAAGGGTTTCTCCCAAGACATGTGAAGGAGAGAGAAAGAGAGAAGATTGGGTTTGATTACCTGGGGGCAATGGTCAAAGTGCTGCCAATGCCAATTTGGTACTACCATTTTTATTTTATTTTTCAAACCTTGAAACACAAACAAACAACCAGAACATGAAACATGAGATCTGTTGTTTTTTGTTCTGTTTTACAATGATTTCATTTATTACAATCTGCTGCATCTTTTGCATGTTGGTCTTTTTTTATCTGGCTCATATAGTCATATTCTCTTTTCCTACTTGAACTAATTTATTTGCATTGGACAACTTATAATAATTTAATGTAATTTCCAATTCATCATTGAATCATTGCTGGCTAGGTTCTGTTACTTTTTTTGTGTCCATTCATTATTATTTTTTATACATGTAGAATTTATTTATTAATTATAAAAATTATTTTTATAAATAATGATTAAAATTATATTGAAAATAATGAATTGAAAAATAATAGAAGTGAGCCTAACTTCGTGCTTAGCATTTGATAAGGATATAAAGTTCAAACTCAAAACAGCATCTAAGAACTTACATGCAAAATCAGTATTCAGTGACACTAGTTAAAATGATATATATAGAAAGAGTTTTGCTAACGAGTATTTTTAGAATACTTTTTAAGCTTAATTAATATGTTATTTATAATAATAATATTGTATTAAATACAGTAATTGATACTTTTATTTATAATTTTCAATATATTGGATAAAAATATTATTATATATAATAATCTTAAATAGTATCTTTAGGACATTTGTTAGCAAAATTCATATAAAAATAAAAGTGCAATTAATGCATAATTAATTTTTTATTGATTTTAATAAAAATAATGTATTAAATGCAAATTTTTTTTTTTTAAATAATAAATAAATAATTTTTAATTGGTACTTATAGGCACCGATTAAGCAAATCTTTTTATTTATTCACTTTTTACTTCTCTAAACTGTTTGTAGTAGAATATTGCTTATTAGTCACTTCCTACAATTGTTGAAAGTAAAAGTAGAGTAAATCACACCTTTCCTGGCACAAATTAAGGAAACTAAATCAACTAGATTATTGAAAGTCAAAGGAAAATAAATCAAAACATGTGTACATTACATGACATCAATGTTGTCTGAAACTATATTCAAATCCAGGACTGGATTGGGTAATTATTGCATTTGAAGGGAGCAAAATTATGTGAGGAATCAACCATGTTTTCCTCTTCTTTCACAACAACCTGTTGATAAATTAATGAAAGCAAAAGTATATATCAATACATATCAGAGAGAAAACTTGGGATTTTATAAAGAACAGAAGAAAAAAAAAAAAAACTCTTACTTCATCATCATCATCTTCTTCTTCATGATTGCTACAATGGCGTCTAGGGGTTTCTCCAAAATCATAATTCTTTGCAAATCTTCCTCTAACTCGAGGTCGGCTATCTGCTAATGTCTTGCGGCAGGCATACTGCAGATTTGGATTGTAACAATATTAGTATACTTTAATTCTCCAAATTGCTAAATGTTGCATGCATGCATGCATGTCCATGTATGCAACATGGACATAGATGCATATACATGTTGATATATGAGAAGGATGAGAGAGAAAAGACCTTGATTTTTTTGTTGAAGTTCCTTTCATTCCTTTTCTTCATGTACCTAAGGATCTTCTCCTTCCTTTGTTCAACAGAAAGTTTTCCAACTTTATTGAAAGTTGAATCTTCCAAACTTAAGATCTCTGATGCTAAAGGAGTAGAAGTGATTGCCCTTCCCACCAGTTGTTGACTGTCACTGCTGAGGGCCTTTTGGAACAATCAGAAACAAGATTTTGCAAAGTTAAATGAATTGTAGTTGCTTTTTAATCCTAAATGCAATAGTATTTGGTACTCATGTTGCTCCGACTCTTCATTTTTCTTAAAGTATTCGCGTACGACATCCATATCCGACGCATATCCAGACATAGGTATGAGGATATGATTCTCCAAAAACCCTCCAAGTACATGAAAATTTAAAAAAAAAATTAACATATTTTTGTCGGACATATATCCATATCCAACACTCATACTCGAATCCGAGTAACATAGCTTGGTTCCCTTTGGTTTAATCCAAAATCATGCTCCTAACTGTGTAGAAGAACAAATATTCACAAGGAATTTATGTTGGGTCAGTTTGTAGGGGACCAAAAGCCTCCATAAATGTCCCATGGTTCTCAACTGCCAAGTGTCATGCATGGAAAGTGACTCATAAGGACCTTGTATTAATAATGGTTTTTCAACCTGTAGCTAATCATTATAAGGACAAATTGTTTATTTTTCAGATTAATATATAGAGAAAAACTGATGACAAAATCTAGTTCAGAAAGTTCTGCAATATATACTAATGGAGTACTAGCTTCAATTTATCAAATGTTGAGAACTAAACAAGTATACCTGCAAATCTCCAGGGTTAAGAACTCGTTGCATTGCATCTGGATCAAAAATTCTAGCATTATCACCTTGATATTCCAAGTCTTGCGGTTGCAGTTCAGATCCCATAAGAATGTTTCCGGCAAAAATCTCAAAACTATCAGCAGAAGATGCAGCAGGCATGAAACTAGCCATGGCAGGAGGACCAAGAAAAGAGCAAGAATTAGGAGATGAAGGGTTTAAAGGTACATTATAAGACAAGCAATCTTCGATCAAAATAAATGGTGATATTTGAGACCCCATAAAAGGAGTAACAGGTTCAGTAATGTATTGTGAGAGCCCATCAGCTGCAGCAACAACATTGTCAACTAATTGGATTTGAGATTGCATTAAAGATAGGTCAAATTGATCTTGTTGAGTTAGAAATGGAGGGACAGAAAAAGAAGGAGATAATTGAGAAAAGTTTATAGAAGCTGCAGAAACGCCATTATCGATCTCATCTGAGGAATCAAAGATTATGGACAGATCATTGCAATTGTTATTGCTAGTGGCAGCCGCTGTGGCGGCGGTTGTGGTGGTGCTAATGGTAGAGCTGGTGGCCGTGGGGGCGTCCGAGTTTGTGCTTCCATTATTATCTTGGTAGCCATTGATGAGGTTTTCAATGTTTGGTGGTAATGGTATAGTAAGATTATTGCCATAGGAAGAGTTTTCTTCATAGCAACAGTTAGACGAAGTGATCTCAAAGCTTTGCAGATCGTCTGAGAAAAGATCAGTATCAGAAAAACAAAAAATGGGACCACTAATCGGGCTTGGTAGATCTTCCTGTAAGAAAAACAGTGAAAAAAACATGTTTAGATGCATCACAAAAACAGTGAACTACAACAGATACAAAGCTCAATAAAACCTTTTCTTTGGTCATACAAGCAAGCATCATGATTATTCGTATTTTCATTTGATGGGGTTTATCTACAAGCTAAATAAACTTTTTTTTTTTTAAATTAATGATCTCTAAAGAACCTGAATAATTTAAGCACTCGGGTCATCTCAATCTGTTTGGAACTTCCTAGTCTGATAAGAGCTAGGCTATGCCAGGCCTGTTGCTTAACTACATTTTTCAATGAATAATTTTTTTTCTTATCACCTTTTGTCAGAATAGTGTTGCAAGATGGGGAATTTGATAGAGTGATGATGGATATTTACCAAGTTCATGGATGTGGTTGCTATAGGCAGTAGACGTGTCCAAGGACTGGGTTAACCGTCTAAATTCGAAAATTCATTAATATTTAGAAGATTAAGCTCGAAAAATGGGTTTAGGCAAAAAAATGAGGTCCGTTTAAAAAATAGGTCGGACCTTGGCTCCAACATTCAAAACCCGTTTTCTAATTATATAATATAATATTTTTAATTTTATATCTATTATGTAATTTATATCATATAAAGATTAAATATATATATATATATAATCTTATAGTTTAAATATTAAAAAATATGTTAAGTTGTCAATATTTAAAAACTTAATAAAAGAAAAAAGTATTAAAAATTAAATAAAAACATAAATTTTTTTTTAATTAAAAAAAAATGGACGGGCATAAATGGGCTTGGACTATTCATTTATAAATATGGACGGGTTTGGACAGAACTTAAGGCCTATATTTCAAATCGAGTCAGGTTTGGACAAACAAATATGATATTGATATCATATATAGACCTGACCTAAATCCGACCCCCTTGGACACCTCTAATAGGCAGCAATCTGGTTTCCATATTTGATCAGAAACAAACATATAAAGATGAAATCTCATAAGTAGGATAACCTGACAGTGGATATATATTTTTGTACAAAGAAGAAAAAGATTTTGTGTATCTAATATGCTCTATGTGACATGTATGAACTCCAAAAAATCACAAGCATTTAACAAAGAAAGAAGTTAATGCTATGTTATTTTTGTTCAGCTTATAGAAAAAAGAGCCCAACTTTAAAGTTTAAACAAACAATTGAATTGAAAAAAAAAAAAACCATCAAGAAACCCATTTATGTTTTCCATGTGAAGTGCTTTCTTTAGGGGTCTTTTACCCAATCTAACTAATTAAAGAGGAAAAAAAAAGAATCACAATTAGTAAAGCTTAAACAAGAAGCATAGGGGTGAGCATAGCAAACCAAATCGATTGAATAAATCTATTTAAATCGATTGTTTAACTGAATTTTATCAAAATCGATTAAATCGAACTGAATGAACTGATTAAGATCAGTTTTGATTGATGTAGTCGTTCACTCGACTAATACTCACTCCTAAAGAAGAATGAAAAATTACTTATTCCATAGTGATTAAAAAAAAAAGTTGAAACAACAATCAGGAAAAAACAGGATTAGATTAGGAAGATAGTGTTTTACAGTTTTGAAATACAAGATTAAATTAATATCATGGAGAGAATTTCTTGGCAAATTTAATTTTGACTACTTCATTTAATGAAAAAAATTATTCAAAGTTTAAGATTGTCCGGAAGAGATTAGGTCCGGACAAAGTTTGGAATACCTTAACCATTTAATATATAAAAAACATTGTTAGTGAGGTTCTTTTATTGCTTCTTAAGGAAATTTCTTTTTTTTTTTGTGTGGATGAAATGAAGCAAAGCCAAAAACTAACACAGTGGCATTATTTGGTCAGTGTAAACTTGTTATTTCACATAAAAGAAATATAATGAAAGCTGGAACAAGGAAATAAAGGATGCATGAAAATGATTGAGCCGAAAATGACATAGAAACATTTACGTTGGGTCTATGTTTACTCGGATTCGAATGTGAGTATTGGATATGGGTATGTGTTTGATACGGGTATGTTCAATTTTTTTTTTCTAGATTTTCATGTATTTGGAGGATCCTTGGAGGATCATATCCCCATACCCATGTCCGGATATGTGTCGGACACGGATGTCGGACATGGATACTTCAAAAAAAAATGAAGAGTCGGAGCAACATAGCGTTGGGTATACGAATCCTTCTCCACCAATCGTTCTAATCACCATCATCCTCTATTCAAGTTCTAAATAGTTCCATATCATTATTTATCATCTCCTATTATGTTTTTTTTTTTGTATCCTTTTCAACCTTTTATCATATGGAATATCAATTTGCTCAATTATTCTAATAGATCCATCTATGTGGCCAAATTTGTAAATGGCTTTTTCTTACCTTATCTTCTGTAAGAGCTATCCCAACTTGGAGATGAATATTCTCATTTCTAACTATATCCTTCCTAGTTTTACCACACATCCATCTTAATATTCACATCTCGACTACACTCGTCTTTTTTATATGTTACTTCTCGTTAGCCCAACATTCCGTACCATATAGCAAAGCAGGTATGATAATCGTCCTATAGAACTCTTTCAAACTCAAAGGTATATTGCGATCACACAAAACTCTTGTCGCATTTCTCCATCAATCTCATCTTCTTTATGAATTTATCGCTCCTAGGTACTTAAAGCACTCCACTAGTGGTATCACTTGACCGTTAAGTGTGATCACACCTTGATCGCTATTCTTTCTTTTATTAAACGTACACTCTATATACTCAGTTTTCGATATGTTCAATCTAAATCCTCGAGCTTCTAGTGTTTGTCTCCACAACTCTAATTTGGTATATTAATCCTTCTTTAGTCTCATCAACCAATATAATATCATATGTGAATAGCATACACCAAAATATTTCGTTTTGAGTATCTTCGTTATCTAATTCATTACTATGACAAAGAGAAAATGACTTAACATTGATCCTCGGAGCATCGCTATTGTAATAGAAAACTCATCCTTCAGACCACCACAAGTTCTTACGTCCATAATTAATGCCTCGAACATACCTTGTATTATACTAACATATTTGAGAGGAACTGCATTCTTGTTTAAAGTCTACCAAAAAAATGTCTCCAAGTATTCTATCATAAGCTCTCTAAATCAATAAAAGCCATGTGTAAATCTCTTTTATGATGGATTGTCTTGGCATGAAACTAAATTGATTTTCCGCAATCTTGGCATGTTATATCGTAAACGTTGCTGAATAACTTTTTTCTAAAGTTTTCATGACTCGTAAGTTTTATTTCTCTATAATTTGAGCAATCATGAATGTCGCATTTATTTTTATACGGAAACACCCTCTTCCTTCACACATAAGGCATCTTATTATTTCGCCAAATCTTATTAAATAAATTCGTCAATCATCTAATCCGAATCTCACCGAGACATTTTCAAATCTCAATAGAAATTGCATTCTATATAAATTTGTATAAACACATCAAACAAAACAAAACAAAACAAAACCAATCACTTGAAAAATAAAAATAAAAAACATTAATATGCAAAAAATTCAAGAATTCGGAGAATCATTACAATGGGAAGCTGCTGCTGCTGCTTGGGTGGATGAATCATGTCTTGCAACATGGTTTGTTTTGCCTTTTCAATGAACTTGATCAAAGCTCTCCTTTGAAGTATTGGCAAATGTCAAAGAAAAATAAAATAAGAAAATATTTTGCTACCCCTAAGCTTTAAATATAATAAGACTAAGGTAGACGAAAGAAACAGATCCATTTAAACAATAAAAAACAAAGATATAAGATGTAAAAACAAGAAAAAAAGTTGTCTTGTTTTTTGTTTCGTTTTTTTTTTTTTCAGTTCATGGAAAAAAGAACAAAAACTAGTTTTTTTTTTATTATTTTATTTATGAAGATTTGGGGTGTCAAAAGTTAGTTATATATAGGGAGTTGGGGAAGTTTTTTGGACCCAATTCTTTCGCTGTTTGTTTGGAATCAAACAAGTTTCTTTTCTTAACTGAAAATTTCCCCTAATAGCCCGCTTGTTTGTAAATTCGACACTACCATATAAACAAGTAACGGGAAAATCAATGTTAAAAAAATCGGATCAGAAATTAAACCAATAAATCATTTAATTTTTGGTTCAACCGGTTGATCTGATTAAAAGATTGAAAATTTGATGTTTTAGTATTAAATGCAGTAAATATTTAACAAAACATACATTTGATCTGATGACTGCAATATTAACTAATGTTTTACCTTTCTTATGGCTAATCCATGCTTTAAACCAAATTTCTGTTTCATATATATATATATATATATATATATATATATATATATAAAAGGGTAAAAACAAGCAGTAGAACGTGAAATGTATTGCCAAATTAAGCAGGATTGACTAAGGATTGATTTGGCTCTGCAGTTGGTTCAAACTGCAAATGCAATGTGAAACCGGTTTAGAATATGCCTAAGGGTTTCCCATTTCCCTCAACTTCATCAGCAGGATGAAGATCATCAGGCATCTGCATTATTTTCAGACAATATTATGTTCCTTTGCTAAAAATCAGAATTCATGTAATCCATATATACTATGTTGCTCCGACTCTTCAATATTTTTCTTGAAATATTTGTGTCCGATACATATTCGGACATAAGTATGGGGATATGATCCTCCAAAGACCTTTCAAATACATGAAAAACTTAGAAAAAATTGGACATACCTATGTTGGACAGATACCCGTATCCGACACTCACATCCGAATCCGAGTAAAATAGCATATATATGCTTAAGGAGACTGATATCGACGTGCGAGCAAGATTTATACCTAGTTAAAATCAATTTTCCTGGGAAAATAATGTATATTTTTCCTCACTCCTTTACCAGTCACATATTCTGCTTTGAAACAGTATACAAATAAAAATTCTGAATTTCTGATCAGTTAGAATGTCTCATTTTTTTTTTTAATGCAAAATGTGTATAAACTGGGGAATACAGATTTCAAACATTCATGTTTATGTCTCTACAATGTTCTTTCTAATCAGGGTAAAGCCCTGAATTCTCAAATACTCTATAGTCTATATAGTCTGTAACCTACAGAAATGTCAAGTTTGCTGGTACTTTTTCATGAGAATTTCTACCCTACTAAGCTATATATATATATATATATATATATATATATATATATATTAGTTTCATTTTTTTTTTCTGGTTTTACAATTGCAGACTATGTTATCCGAACTCTTCATTTTTTTAAAAATATCCGTGTCTGACACTTGCGTCGAACACATATTCGAAAATGAGTATGGAGGTATGATTTTCTAAATATATAAAAAAAAAATTTAAAAATTTGAGTATACCCATTTGACTCATTCCTGTATCCGACACTCATTTTTAAATCCGGAATCATTGTAATGCAACCATGACAAACAGGCTTATATATACAGAAGTTAATACTTTTATTTTTATTTGGGAAAGGGAGTTTCGAATTCATACATCAATTACTGAACAAAATGCTCGGGTTTATAAAAGATAATAGTTAATCAAAATTGTGAGTGTGAACTATATTTACTTCACTGAGAAGTTTTGTTTACTATATATATTGAAAAACACTTTATAGCTTCCTTCTTGAACAATTTTGTTTAGTTTATTCATATCTGAAATAATGTCACCAAGTCCAAAAATAGATATATGACCAGAAGGCATTCTTTTGTCAAATGAACTTTGGTTATTATTTATTTCCTCATTCTGCAACACCAGATGAGCATAACAATGGCTTGGACCAAATTTGGATCAATTGTTTTGAGCCAAAAACAAGCCCAAAAGGCTTTATGAAATATCCCTGATCTATTGAGCTTTGACCCATTTTAGATTTGGTTTTTATATTATTTTGGGTAAATTTTAAAAATATGCTTTCAAGAATAAAATAATTATTCAATGATATAATAATTTATAAAAAAAAATAAAAAATATATATTATTAAGAAAATTATAAAAATATTTTTACAATTATTTAAAGTTAAAAACAAAAAACTCAAGTGATAATTTTGTCACGTTAACATTTTAAAAATTTTAATTTTAATTTATTTTTATTAATTAAAACTTTTTTAAAAATAATTTTTTTTGAAAATAAATTTTTTTAATTTAAAAAATATTTATATATTTAATATATATTTTTAATTAAAATAATAAAAAATAATAAAAATAATATTTTTAAAATTAAAATTTTAAATTTATTAACTTGAAAAGGAAAGAGAATGAAAGTTTTTTCATAATTTTATCTTTAGAAATTCTTTTAAACAATTTTTTTCTTTATTTTAAAAAAAATTATTTTATGTTATTAAATCTTTGAAAAATAATTTTACTTTTTAAAAATGTTTTCAAATTAACCCTATTATTTTCGCTTCGGCTGTCGGCTGTCCTTCGCTCTCTCATTTGTTTTAGCTGTTGGCTGCTGCTGCTGCTTCCTTTCGCCTATAGAATAATTTTGAGTATTTATTTCAGCAGTGTTCACTCCCCAAAGAAAGAAAAATCAAAACCCTAATTCCTCTTTCACCATGAACTGTTCAAGTAAGCTCTCTAATCTTTGTTTTTCTTTTGTTAAACGCTGTCGGTTTTTTTTTTTAATCTGAGAGTTTTTGGTTGTCCCTGCAGTCTCCGGTGAGGTGCCGGAAGAGCCCGTTGTCTCTATGAAATCTGGCTTGCTTTACGAGAAACGCTTAATCGAGCGACACATTGCGGTTCGGCTTCTCTTTTTTTACCCCTTTTGTTTTAAAAAAAAGTTTCTAGGGTTTCTGTTTGGTTTCTGAAAAATTTACTTTCAAAGTTCAGTTTTTTATTGAAAAAATAAAGTTTTTCTTTTAAAGTTCTCTTTTTGTTCGCAAGTTTTATTTTATTTTTAGATTTAAGGTAATTTTGGATGAATTAGCTGCATACTTGATAGAATATTTGTATTGCTGTCTTGATTAGGATTATGGGAAGTGTCCGGTTACAGGGGAGCCACTTACTATGGACGACATTTTCCCAGTCAAAACCGGCAAGGTGATTTTACTATCGCTGGTTTTCTTACATGTTTTCATTGCTTCTTTATGAGCTGATTTGTTTGTTTTTTTATGGTGTTTGATGCAGATTGTGAAGCCCAGATCTTTAACAGCGGCTAGCATTCCTGGGATGCTTGGAATGTTTCAGAATGTATGTTTTCCTGATATATATATATATATATATATATATATATACCTTTCTTATGCAGTTTTTATACTGTCTGAATTAGTTCAAATCATTGCATACTTCACTTTTGGAGACCATTGTTTCCTTTTTGTTATCGATGTGAATGCATGGTGGCAATGGGTTTTTTACTTGTCCTGTGTAATTTTGTAGAATTCTGCCCTTGATTTAACAGAAGGGGTCTTACTTTACTGCTTTGATTTAGCTAGAATGTTCTCCTTATAATTCCTTTTATCTTTTCTATGGAATTGTTACCAGCGCAAATTTTTACTTACCAATAAATTTCATCATGTTTACATCGAATTTTCTTTAGTTTTTGGTTCTGATGTTGCATTACTTCCCTCGTTGCAGGAATGGGATGCTTTAATGCTATCCAATTTTGCATTGGAGCAGCAGCTACATACAGCTAGGCAAGAGCTAAGTCATGCACTCTACCAGGTAAGAACAATTTGGATATCGGTATCTAATTATCTTTTTGACATTCTTATAATTCTTTTTACTTCTTTGTTTTTGTATGTTGTGTCATATCACTGCGTTAGATGGAGCATAGCACGTTTTATATGTTAGTTGCCTTTAGTCTAGATTGAAGCAAAAACTCTTAATAATCTGGCTTGAGCTCTTTTCGTCAAAATCTATTTTACACTCTTGCCAGTGGTTATATTCCTTTTACCATTCCCAGAGAAGTTGAGTAACTTAGCTAAATGGTTGTTTAAAGGCTTTTCTTTTTATCCTTGAGTTTTTATGTGCAGCCTTTGCTGCAGTTTTTTTTTATTGGGGTGCTTTGCTTTACAAATGTTTACTCTCAACTGTAAAGTAAACCGATTATAAAGATCACTTTTCAAGATCCACGTGGTTATGAAATCTGATAATAAAAGGATAATGAGTTTTAACTCACCCTTTGACTTTTTTCTTTCTTTCTTTCTGATTATTTTTTTAATCTAATTATAATGTAGTTCAATTTATTATTATTTTTATACAGCATGATGCTGCCTGCCGTGTGATTGCAAGACTTAAAAAGGAAAGGGATGAATCCAGGTCATTACTTGCACAGGCTGAGAGGCAGGCACCCTTGCCTGCATCAGCAGTTACTGCCAATGTTTCTGCTCTCAGCAATGGAAAGCGAGGTTCTTTTCAGTATGCTTTTCATTAATGTTTATTTATCTTTAATTCAGTATCTTATTTGAGATTTATTTTTGTAATCATAGCTGCAGAGGATGAAGATATGGGCCCTGGTGCAAAGAGAATGCGTCCTGGGGTTTCTGATAGTGTTATTGCTGAGTTAACAGAATGTAATGCAGCTCTGTCACAACAGCGTAAAAAGCGCCAGGTACTTTTTATCTAACATATTTTGATTAATTCCAACTATTCTTTGTAGATAACATCATATTGTCTTTGTGGTCCCCCTCCTTCCATCTTTTCCTTGTGTTTTCTTTTCAGATACCTCCAACATTGGCTCCCATTGAAGCTTTGGAGAGGTATACCCAACTTTCTAGTCATCCCCTTCACAAGACAAACAAACCTGGGATCACTTCAATTGATATCAATCTTTCAAAGGTGTGGTGCTCCTTTTAGTTAATCCCTTTAATGAAACTATAATTTTGTTTACACCTCTCTAGACAGGAGGTGATTATGTTTTGGATGTTGCATGTTTTTAGTTGTCAAAATTAAGGAAATGAGAAATAGATCTGTTAGAAACAAGGTTTGGATGTTAAGTTTGGAAATTATTTAAGGGCTATTACCAAGAGGATAGCTAAGTAGCCTAAGTTCGTTTTTGTTTAGTGCAATTATGTCATGTTAGGCCTAGCAATTTCCGATCTTTTTATTATATTTTAAGCCCATATTGATCCAGCCTTTGAACCAAAAAATATGTGCTGGTGCCATTCTATTGAATGCATTTTTCTTTTTGTTTTTAGAGGAGTATAAATTTCTTAGTGGATTTATCTAATGCTATAATCACTGAACTAGAGTATATTATTGAAATCTGTTTTACAGATAACAATGCAAAATGTAAATTGGAATAGCCTCTACTTTTTATATTTCTACTAGTCTTCAGAGCCTGTCCATTACCTTCCTTTTACTTCTGGTTGTTAGGACATTGTTGCCACAGGAGGGGTTGATTCAAGTGCCGTACTCTTTGATCGAACATCTGGAGAGATCTTATCAACACTCAGTGGTCATTCTAAGAAGGTTTATTCAGTTTCCTCTATTTTGTTCAAGGGCTGCTGTTGTTTACATTTTTCTTTTGAAATTTATTGTCTGACTTCATTCTTCTTTGGTAGGTTACAAGTGTAAAATTTGTAGCTCAGAATGATGTATTTTTAAGTGGCTCAGCAGATAAGGTAAGACAATTTTTCAAGTCTCAAGTTCCAGTTTTTGTTCCTTTGTTGTGGTCCTTATTTTAGGTTTATGCTCCATAAGAGATGTTTTTCAAAAGGATAGTGTGTTCGCTTCTTAATCATTTAACCATATTTAAACCGCCCCATATTTTATTTATGTTTTAGCTTGCATCTCAGTTTTATTGGTTTTTGAATGTTGCAGACTGTTCGCATTTGGCAAGGGTCTGAAGATGGAAACTATGATTGCAAGCATATTTTGAAGGATCATACAGCTGAGGTAAATATATGCTTGAATTCACATATTCTGAAGTACCGACCTGTGATTATCAAATTTTGGTTCATTTGTGGTCTTGTGGACTTGAGAATAAATCTACCTTCTATCTTTCAGGTGCAAGCTGTCACAGTCCATGCCACAAATAACTACTTTGTAACTGCTTCGCTTGACACAACATGGTGTTTTTATGATCTTTCCTCTGGCTTATGCTTGACCCAGGTCCTAATCATTCTTTCTCCCTACCTTTGATCTGTAAGGTTTTCCATTACAATGAACATCTTATTATTGCTCATGAAGTAAATGGATTAATTGGTCTCTTATTAATTTACAGTAACTTATATTAGTATTTGAATCTCTTAATTGACCCTGAATGCTGGGTTCTGACAATAAATATAACTTGTGTTTAATTGATTCATGAAGTGCTCAAAAGTTAATCTGTGAAATTTTATTTGTATTCCGTGGTCATAGAGTGTTATGTATGTATTCAAATTTCTACTGTCTTTAGAACTTCCAATGGAAATATGTAGTTACCATTTTCTTTATTGGCGGAGGTCATGGGAAAATGATTTTCTTTTTCCTTGTGCCAAATTTCCATTTCATTTCTTTTGAAGAGGAAATCCTATGATATGAGTCAGATTTTTATTTATGCAGGTTGAAGACCCTTCAAATTCCATGGGCTATACATCTGCTGCTTTTCATCCTGATGGTCTCATCCTTGGAACTGGCACCGCTGGCGCTACTGTTAGAATTTGGGATGTGAAAAGTCGGGTATATAGAAACTATGTTATGAGAACTGAACTTATGTTTTTCAGATATTTTCTTTGTCTTCCATTTTTTAAAACCACTCTCTTTATTCTATTACCCTACAGGGAAATGTTGCCAACTTTGATGGACACACTGGGGCAGTAACAGCCATATCTTTCTCGGAAAATGGTTACTTCCTTGCAGTAAGCACATTTAGCCAAATTATGCACATTAGGTTGATGTTCATGAATTTCGCAATCTGATTTATGTTTTAACTGCAGACTGCTGCAGATGATGGTGTTAAGTTGTGGGATCTGCGCAAATTGAAGAACTTTCGATCATTTGAATTATATGATCAAAACACACCAACCAACTCTGGTATGTTATATCTTGATAACAGACCCTATGGCTATATATTAGCTTATCTTCTATCGGGTCTCTCTTAGGAGTGAGCAATATGTCTCATGTTTTTGGCATAATACTCCAATTCACCATTTTGTCTATGTAAACTAGTTTCCCCACATATTCCTTGCTTTTCGCAGTGGCAACTTTAGAGCCGAGGAAAAAAAAAACAAAGTGAGCTAGCAAGCGAGCGAGCAAAATTAACTTTCTTGTGATCATGATCAGAGTTTGTTATCATGAAAAGCTATATTTAACAGCAGCTTTAATTCTGTTATTTTTTTCTTTCAGTTGATTTCGACCATAGTGGGAGTTACCTTGCAATTGCAGGCTCAGATATACGGTAGGTGCTCTTAATGTCTTTATATACAGTCTTGGTATAGGATAGTTCTCTGCGCTGAAACTTAAATTGGATGTAGAGACTGTTGTATGCACATGTGGCATGACATTTCAATCTGAGTGCTTATAAAGCTGTCTGAAGATTTTTAGTAATAATGTTGGATGCCTCTTAACTAAAGTGTATGTTACTCGGATTCGGGTGTGAGTGTCGGATACCGGTATGTGTTTGACACGGGTATGTTCAATTTTTTTAAAGTTTTTTCATATGTTTGGAGGGTCTTATCTCCATACCCATGTCCGGATATGCGTCGGACACGAGTACTTCAAGAAAAATGAAGAGTCGGAATAACATAGACTAAAATTCCAAAGAACATGTTTAGTAAACTTGCCAGAAATCTTATGTCCTCCATTTCTCTGTAGTCAACAAAGCTCATCCTCTCCAGAAATATTATTTCAAAACTTGTTTTCCCATGATATTTGTTGATACTGATTTAATTTTGTGCTTTCCAGAGTTTACCAAGTTGGCAGCGTCAAAGCCGAATGGAATTGTATCAAAACTTTACCTGATTTGTCTGGCACGGGTGAGTCTTCAGTTACCTCAGTCTATCATTATTTTTTATTGCCAGCTGAAGTTGAAATGCCTTGTTTTCCCTCTATTTGCAGGTAGAGCAACTTGTGTCAAATTTGGTCCAGATGCAAAGTACTTGGCAGTGGGATCAATGGATCGCAACCTTCGCATATTTGGCCTTCCCGAAGATGATGCTTCAACAGAGTCATAAATACGGTAAGTTGGCTCTGAGCACTCTTGCGATTGCTAATTGCGACTTTTCTGTTTCGTGTTTGAAGTAAAAATGCCGGATTTCGAGGTCCGATTAAATCTTAGTTTTGTGCTTCTGTTCCCAAATACTTTGAGGGCTAGGGCATATGAATGTCTACCGGTTTTGGCCATTCCTCCAGCAATGTATGTGCCATTGTATCATCTAAAGCTTGTGAAGAAATGAAAGCCAGTTAAAAACATATATAGACAATTTCAACTCCTAGAACTGAATCATCAGTAATGGGATTTTTCTCTACTAGCCAACACTTTTTATTGAATTTTTAGTTTTAATTTTGTTTGTCATTGTATTTATTTGTATAACTGTGAGTGGATGATATATGTAGTTTTATGCACCATTTTTTATGCTGTCAGTTGGTTCATATTCAATATCTTTCAATGCGATAGTTATATAACAAATAGGCTGTCTTTTTATCAGATAACTACATCCTTGAGCTTGAGGTTTTAGTTTTTTCAAAGTAGTTCCCTCATTTACTGTGACTAAAATCGATTCATTGAAACCCTAATTGTGACTAGCATTTGCTGCTGCAGAATAAACCAATTTATAGGAGATTCAAGCTAGAGAATGGATTAAATAGACTGAGCAATGCTCAGAAAGAAAACGAATCACTGCACTTTGAATTAACAAGACAATTACTATTCAAAACCCCCATATGATTTAACCTACAAGCAAATTTGCCACCACATTCAAATCTAAGCCCAAAAAAGAGGGCAAAAAGCAGGGATTTATATAGTGTACAAGTCAAAGAAAAAAGAATGGCCAATGCCACTTAAATACTTCCTAAACCAAGCAGATGAGCTATAAATATCTCTGAGTCTTCTTTCAGTTGCTTTCAATTGAAGTATTCAGATGCATGCTTGAATCCCCATAGCTGCGCAGTTAAAAGCACATTGAATTCAAAGATACAATCAGGCAAAGTGTTATAATGGAGAAAAACTGTAAAAGTTTCAAACTTAAATAAATCTCAAGGAAATTAACAGGAATTCCCTTGTAAATGAAGCTCCAACTTATTGTTAAATTCCTGACTCTAATTTGAGAAGGACCAAAACTAAGAATTTTCTCAGAGTTTAGTTCAATAGTTAACAGGATATAGACTGAAGTTCACCCAATACTTAGATCCTGATTAATCATAAGTAAATAGGGGTGAGCAAAATTTCAGTTAACCGAATAAACCGACCAATTCGGTTCATTCGAGTCGATTTGTTCGGTTTCAGTTTCATTTGGTTTAATCGGTTTATTCTATCAGTTTGCGATTTTTTATTTTTAAATCGAACCAATCGAACAAACCGATAATTAATTAAAAAATATTTATTATTATTATTTAAATATACCCAAACCTAAACCTAACCCAATCTAGTCCAAAAATAAATTAACCCAACCCAATCCAACAACTCATAATCCAAACAAATAAAAAACCCATAACCCAAAATTTTAAAGTGAAACTGAAAAAAACCAACCGAACCGATTAAGTTTGATTCGGTTAGTTCGGTTTTGGAATGCTTTTCGGTTTTACAAGTTAATTCAGTTTAATCGTTTTTCAAAATTTTAAAACCGAACTAATCGAACCGATCGAATGCTCACTCCTACAAGTAGAGCAGCTCACCTACGGTCGCGAGGAGCTGCAAAGGCTGGCATTACATAACCAAAGGAGAGAAAGTTTTCCTTGTTGGCAAGTTGTATGTATCAAAAAGAAGAGGCATGCCGAGTTCTCTTAACATCAATTACTTATAGTAGGCATTGTCAGGGCTCATTGGTATGGATAAGTTTTTATATATTTAAATATTCACCTTTTACCTTTCATTTTAAGCTATTAAGTTGACAATGCACTGGCCTTTTTTTTTTTTTATATCACCACTTTTTCACTTGAGAACTACCATATTTGAGATTCAATCAGCAGCCTATCAGATAATCACTAATGCTTTTGTTTTAAGCTCAATGTTGAGAAACAGATAACCAACGATGATTATAACTGAAAATGGTCAAAAGAAAATAAAATTACCTCGACATTGTTTAGCTCGAAGTCCTCGTTATGAGCCAAACAAAAGTTCCCAAATGTTTCACAAGGTCCGCTAGTTCCATTTAAACTAAATGTAAAGAGAAAATCACAACCATGAGAAAAGACTAAAACATTTTTAATAAAAAACTAGTTGGCAGAACTCTAAAACTATGTTACTCGGATTCGGGAGTGAGTGTCGGATACGGGTATGTGTCCGACACGGGTATGCTCAATTTTTTCTAAGTTTTTCCATGTATTTGGAAGATTCAACCCTCATACCCTTGTCCGAATATGTGTCGGACACGAGTACTTCAAAAAAATGAAGAATCGGAATAACATAGCTCTAAAAGAGAAAACCACAAATTGCAACTTACAGATCTCCATCCAAGCACAAAGCAAAGTTGCCACCACCACCAAGTGCTAACAAGTCATTCAAACATATATAATAATAACGATTGGCACCTGTTTAGATAAATGACACAAGATCAGAGCCTATAATAGTATGGAAATAGGTTCAACATCAGCAAAGTGCTTAAACATTTGTCAGATTAAAAAGAGACTAATGTCTCACCCAATGAAAAACCAGCATATTAATCCCTAAAACACAATTATTAATTGCTTATGCCATCCATCAAGGTCACACTCATTTCCTATCTAGTTTCAGGAAAGAAACAAAGAATCTGGTCCACAAAATCAATCTTTTTTTGACATTTGACAATTCATACATTTAGTTGTAAATCAAATTGATAACGAGCATATTTCAAGTTGGGTCAGGTATATGTGAAAGAAAAACAGGATAGAGAAGGATCAACATTGCATAGGAAGAATGTGGAGGTTTTAGTAGCAGCATGAACAAAATCACATCATTTAATCAGCATGCATACATTAAATCAATCTCTCTCTTTCTGTATCTCGCTATTAAATGTGTAGGCAGTAAGTAAGATTTGTCTTGACATGTTCATTACAGTATCTAAGAAACAAAATACATTAAATGCTTTGACAAAATTGCATACCAGTTGGTCTAAATAGCCTCGGTTCACCATATATGGTTGTGAATACAAATGTCTGGTTTGTTCCCTGTCATAAAACAAAAGAAATAAAGCTAAGAAGGTGACCAAATCAATGTTTACAAAATAAGAAATGAAAGGACATAGAGAAGCATAGCAAACATGTAGCAAATCCTATGTTACCCGGACTCAGGTGTGAGTGTCGGATACGGGTATGCTATGTTACTCGGATTCGGGTGTGAGTGTTGGACACGGGTATGTGTCCGACACGAGTATGTTTGATTTATTCTAAGTTTTCCCATGTATTTGGACGGTCCTTGGGGGATCATATCCCCATACCCATGTTTGAATATGCGTCGGACACGGATACTTCAAGAAAAATGAAGAGTCGGAGCAACATAGCGGGTATGTGTCCGACACGGGTATGTTCAGTTTTTCTTATGTATTTGAAGGGCTCTTGGAGGGTCATATCCCCATACCTATGTCTGAATATGCGTCGGACACAAGTAACTTCAAGAAAAATAAAGAGTTGCCACAACATAGAGCAAATCACAAAGAGAAACCAAGTCATCATGTAAATAAAACCATATTTATAAGTTAAAGAGGAATGTTAGCATACTTGATATTTTCTCTTTGGCGTAGGTTTCAAAGGGCATTCTAGCATTGCACCGAAGACAGCTCCTTTCCTATCTCCAGTAATCTAGAATTTGTATAACACCATACAAATAATTCCAAGGTATTAAAAACTAATTAAGCATTGTAAAATTCAGATAAACAACCTCTCATGACAATTGATTTATTAATATATAAACATCAACATACCAGCAAACAAGGGCCATGAAGCTCAGCACTCTTTCGAATAAGCGTACGAAGTGATATACCATGTTTCAACGTACTGCCCTTCATTAGAAAAGAGTTAATACCAAATCAAGATCCAAAATCAAAAGTACAATTCAGCTATATTACTCGGACTCGGGTGTGAGTGTCGGATACGGGTATGTGTCCGACACGGATATGTTTAGTTTTTTCTAAGTTTTTTCATGTATTTGGAAGGTCCTTGAAGGGTCATATCCCCATACCTATGTCCGATTATGCATCGGATACGGGTGTTAGACACAGGTACTTCAAGAAAAATAAAGAGTCGGAGCAACATTGCAATGCAGCTTTCACCAAAGAACTACAAAGTTTATTGCAAGACTTACCTATACAACAACATCCATTGACACCCTTTAACAATATTGGGAAGGGAAGACACCAAGAATTCGTACAAATCACAGGTAATAAACACGGATTCTTCAGAAAGGTTCGACGGAGGCTTTACTGGACTCTGTTGCTCTCTTGCTTCTTGAAATTCATCGGAATCACTGCTACTCCTTTCAGAGGCGTGGTCCTTATCCTCGCCACGAGGACTAATAGTTTGCTTGTTGTCACTATCTGTCCAAATTTTCTTCTTTTCTTCACCAACCTTTTTTAAGTTTTCACTTGTATAAGTAAGTGTGTATTCTTTACAACTATCCAAGGATTCATCTTGAACCTCAAATTTCCTATTTTCCAATCTAACAGGAAGTGACTGAATTGGCTTGAGATCACTTCCATGATCATTCGATTTAGACCCACCTAAGCTTACAGAAGGGATAATGTAAGAAAAAATTGAAGACAAAGAGCTTGATCCTTTGGAATACAATCTGGCCTACACATTCAAAAATTTTGCATCATGAAATCACTCGAAACTACAATTCACAAGAAATTTAAAACTTAAAGGCAATGAAGTCTATGTTATTCGGACTCGGGAGTGTTGGATACGGGTATAATCAATTTTTTCTAAGATTTTCATGTATTTGGAGGGTTCTTTGGAGGATCATATCCCCATACTCATATCCGGATATGCGTCGGACACGAGTGTCGGATACGAGTACTTCAAGAAAAATGAAGAGTCGGAGCAACATAGAATGAAGTTATTGACTCTTTCAACACATACAAACATAAGTGAAACATAAAATAGCCACAAACAAAAAAAAAAAAAAGATACTTGAAACGAAAAATATTTATTTGACCAATCCAAAACCCACTGTTTAAAGTTTTACAATTGAAATTTGAATGAACAACATTAATTTAGACCAATCTATGAAGTGGGTTATCTTAGGCCTAAACAATGAAAATATTTTTATGAGAAAAAAGTTACATTTTTAATCTTTTATCCTTTCTTGCATTATCTAAGGGTTCAGATTCTAAGCTACCAAAAGTAAAGCTATTTGTTATGAATGAAATGAAAAAAAACATACAACACAAATCAGCAAATCCAGAAACATAATTTTTAGCTGCTCAAGTTAAAAAAAACAAAAAACAAAAAAAACAACAGATAGATCAACTACATTTCTATAAATAACCCAGATCTAGTTTCTAACAATAAATACAAAAAAGAAAAGAAATTACCTGAGAAAGATCAGATGGAGAAGAAGCAGAAGATGGAGAAGAATGATTTGGTGAATCTGCAAATAAACGTGAAAGACTCCCCGCTACTTTATCTTTCAATGTGTTCATTTTCAATATTTTTTTGAAACGATTTACTGTTAAAAATATTTTTAAGTTTTAGCCCATAAACATAAACAAATAAATGAATTTCATGTGAAAATGAAGGGAAAAAGTTTTCTTTTTCTTTTAGAACTTAGAAGAGAAGAATTGTCCGTGGGAAAATGAGGAAAACAAGAGAAAACGGAGCGAAGGTGCGATGTTTGGCTTTTGCTTGCACTTTTGGACAAATCGAATTTGTATTTTATACGTCTTAAAAATTGTTGTCATTTTTAAAATTAATTAATATATTATTTATAATAATTAATTTTTTATTATTATTTTTCGATGAAGATATTATTATATGAATTTTGTTAATAAATGTCTTAAGATATTTTCTAAGATTACTATATATATATATTTTAATATTTTCATCTAATGCATTGAAAAATGATAAATAAAATTATTAATTACTTCATTTAATATACTGTTATTATTATAAATAATATATTAACTAATTTTAAAGACATTCATTAATAAAATCTTTATTATATATATATTTTTAAAAAATGCTTTTATGACACTCATTTTTCTTTAATATGAACAAATAATTATATTTAAAAAAAATAATTTGTAACTTTTAATGAAAAAATTTGTAAGAAATGAGTATAAAATAATATCTTATCTTAATAAATTTATTCAATTCGAACTTTTGATACATAAATTAAAAAATTAATTTTTAATAATTCAAAATCAATAATTTATACTTTTACAAGGTTTTAAAACATATAAAAAAATCAAATTGAAATATAACTTTTAAATATATAAAAAAAAAAAACACAATTATAATTGTTATTTATGTTTAAAGAGTTTAAATGAATATATCAAAAGAGTTTATATTGACAGAAACAATTTATATTTAATTTATCGATATTTATACTATTCAATATTTATGAATTTAGACTCAAAATATTTAAACTTAAATAATATCAAACATTAAGTGCATTCATCCATAATTTTTTGGATTCAGATATATTATAATTTCGTGAATGGCTAAGTTCATAAATAGTTAAATTCATGCAATTTAGATTTTATATTCAAAACATTAAACTTAAATCACACTAAATATTAAGCACATTCAATCACGATTAATTGAGTTCATCAATACAATAAATTCATGAATGATTAAGTTCATAAATAAATAGATTCATGTAACTTAAAATATTAAGATAAAAGCAATAATTAATAATAATAATTAATAATTAAAGACAAAATGTCATCCTATTGAAGCACCAAAATTCACATTTGAAGAGATTAATTCGGTGGGTTTACTTTAATTGTAGGGTACTTATTTCTCTCTCTATTTTTTTTTTTTTTTTTTATTGGTAGGTAGTGATGGGAATCTATTTTACCTTGTGATATTTTTTTCTTTTTAGAATTTTGGAATATCTCCAATCCTCTTCTTACAAGAGGATCTTCATTTTAGGTTTTTATTTGTTAATTTATTTTCTCTGAAAAATCATGGGTTAAATCACATTCATCATCTCCTTAATTGTTTTTCACATGAATCAAAATTTTAAATTATATTGATGATTTTATGAAATAAAAGGTGCATTTATGGTTAAAAGTAGTCAAGCAAATATAATCATAATCATGCAAAATCCAGACCAACCTTGTTGGGAGATTAAGACTTAATAAAAAATGCATGAGATAATATATATATATATTTTTTAATATTATTATGAGATAATATTTCTTAACAATGGGTGTTTATAACTATTGAGTCAAAATTTTGGTGTATGATAATATATGTGCATTTTAAGTAAATGTAATATTAGCTAGGTTTTTGGGGTCAAATAGCTTGGAATATGTTAGGTAGGTTGTCAAGCTAAGGAACAACTAATCAACTCAAAGTCAAGGTTTTTGATATCTATATACAAGTAAACATATCAAGATTCTAAAATATAAATATATGCAATATTATACTATATTAATCATATTTGATAGTTATATTTTGACTTTTAAAGTAAAATTTGCTACAAAAGTAACATATATAAAGAAGCTTTTGACAATATTGAAACTCTAATCTCTAATATTTTATCTTGTTTTTGACAAGATTAGGTGAAGAAGACCTTTTAGAAAACTTTTTTTATTGATAGATAAAGCTTCAATTTTGGACATTCATCTTTAAAATTTTCAACTACATTTCTAGCTAATAGTTACTTGGAATTAAAAAAAAAAAAAAAAAAAAAAGGTGAAGATTGGTAGTAGTAGTAGTAGTAGGATTATTTTATGTATTGTTGTAGATACAAAGGGCTTTCTATGTTGATTTTATGGAATATTCATTTAGAAAAGGGTTAATGTCCTCTATGGTTTTGTTTATGAAGTATTATAAATTTTTTAATATGGTATCTATATTAAAAAATTATTCAATTAGTATTTGAATTTTCAATCTATCAATCAAGTAACCCTAACCTTTACATCGTTAATGAAAATGCTGATTTGGTCATCCATCAATAAAAATTTGACATGTGACTATTACATATCATATATACTTTAAAAAAAAATTTGTTAAGGAATGTCCTTAAAGCATTTTTTAAAATTAGTTAATATATTATTATAATAGTATTGTATTAATTATAAAAATTGATAATTTTATTCATCATTTTCAATGCATTGAATAAAGATATTATCACATATAATAATCTTAAAGAGTACTCTAAAAACACTTATTAATAAAATCCTTTAAAAAAAACCATTTTTTTTCTTTCTCTTTTTTCTTTTTCCTTCTATCCTGCCACCTCCATTCCTCCTGCCAATGTAAAGACAAAACAAAATCAACTTCTTGAAGAAGACTTGTTTTATGCCAATTTATATATACATCTTCAAGTTCTTGATCTACAAGTTTCAATAATTTGCACTAACTTTATTGAAAAAAAAAAAAAAAAAAGGTTTGCTACTTGCTAGCCAGCCTCTTACCTCTTTGAACTGGATCTACATGTTAATTTCATGTAAAAATAGGCTAAAATAATGCTCCCCCCTCCTTCAAAACATCTTTATTATTAAAATCAGCACCTTTTACTAGTCTGAAATTGGATAAAGATTGGGAGAATTTGAAAAACATGTTTTTTAGAGGAGAATTATTGTTCAATGGTTTAATGTATAAAAAAAAAAATTAATAAGAAAATGAAACCCAAAAAACAAATTTCCCTTTGCCTACTAATTTACCGTTCTTGTTTCAAGGATTGGAAATCTCTCTCTTTTAAAACAAAACTGATTTTTGGAAATGAAGGGAGAATTTTTTTTTTTTTTTTTTTGTGGGATTTCAATTCCATTACCGTTTTATCTGATTCTTGTGCAGAATATCTGAAAATCTGGGTGGTTTTTCTTTTTCGTTGGGAAGCTTTTAAGGTACTTTGTTGATTTTTCATCTTTAAAGTTTCCAATGAATCTTCTTTTTTATATTCGAATATTGGAACACAAGGAAGCTACTTTGGGTTTTTTCTCTTCTTTGTTCTGCAATCTGGGGAAGAGACAGGAAAGAGAAATGAGAAAAAGGGAAAGGATTGTTATCAAGGTATTCAAATTTTTGTAATTTTCTTTTTAGTAATTTCTTAATTTTTCATTACTCTTTTTCATAATATTTTTTATCTATTAAATCATTAAATAATTATTCCGAATAAATTGGATGTTTTTCAAATTTACTCATAAAGATTTGAATGTAATCATGAATCACGAATGAGGGCGTCTAGCTTGGGAAGAAAACATAAATGCAGGATCCAAACATAATTAAAGAAACCCTATTAATCTACTTGGATCTCGGATTGCTAGATTTTTACATGCAAAATACATGATGAATTTACAGTTACTAAACAATTAAAAAAAAAAAAAAAGATATATTAAGCAATCATGATTGAAAAAATCAGATTTAAAGTTAAATCGATATAATTTTTGATATTCGATTCAAACGGTTGGATCGATTAATTTATTTAAATAAAAATTTTAAAACTAATTTTAATGTTAAATAAATATTAAATATAATAAATAATTAATAAAAATAAAAATATAATTTAATGGTATGATTTTTAATATAATTCTCACAGATTATGGGTTTAATTCTAATCACTTATAAAAAATATTTTTGAAAAAAATAATTAAAAAATAAAAATAGGTTTTTTCTGATTTTTTATCGATTGAATCGGTTTTTGGCCGATTCAATAGGTCTTAAGTTCTCTATACAGCTTCGGACCAGACAGACCTTCAATTCTCGATTGAATCGGTTTGATCAATCGATCTGGTTCAATTTTTTTAACTATGCTAACAATCAAGTATAAATAAATAAAATAAAGACTGATAAAAAAAAAAAAAAAACATAAATACTGAATTTTCTGATTATTTATGATTTTTTCTTTGAAAATCTTTTAATCCCATATTAATTTAAATATTGAAATATGTCTCTAAAACTAAATTCCAAAATACTCCTTTGATATTTTTTTATCTTTACAGACAATCATTAACTTTTTACCTAACAATCCTGAAAAGACTATCTCTGCTCCACCGTTAAAATAAAATCAACAAAACCTATGCTACGCCTACATGGTTATTCTTTGTAAGGATGATAACAAATTGAATATTTATATATTTTTTATTATTTAAATTTATAAAATTATTTAAAATTTTGAATTCATAAATTATTTATATTTAGTTCGCATATTATATCAAAATTTGAATTCAAATTAAATAACATTATCCGTTAGATATTCGAATTCGTTAAAAATTTGAATTCAATAAATCAAATTTTTTTTTAAAAATAAAAATATAAAATCATACAAAATTTATGTGTTTTATAAATAAGCGGATTCGGACTCGGATATCTGAATATGCTATCCGAATCCGCAGAAGTAATGCGGATTCGAATAATGAATATTCGAGATTTTATATCCGCATCCGTTCGAAATCCGCTGTGAATAATAATTATAATATCCGAATTTGACTTTTATTGAAATCAACAAATCCAAATCTAAAAAAACGGATGAATATCCATAAATATTTAAATCTATATTTTAAATTGTCATTCTAATTTTTTTTAGTTTTCCGGGACAGTTAAAGAGTCTTTAAAACCGGCATTCAAAATAATGCTGACAAATTTATTATATTGAAGAAAAAAAAATGCAACATTTTGATCATTATGAGCAAAAGAAACATAGAAGATTTGAATCAAGAAAAAAAAAAAAAAAGAAAGAAAAAAGAAACATAGTAGAAACATAAAAAAAAAAAGATTTGAATCAAGTTTAATCAAACCAATGATAAGATGGCAGCTCTAAGTTCTTCAAGGTTTTGTCATGTGGTTTTCCTTATGGTTTTTATATTTCTTCTAAATGCATGCCAGCCTCAGAAAAGAACAATTTCAATTAATGCATATATTTTAAGAGGATTACTTCTTTCCTATGCAAATCCAAGCCTTATAAGGAAGGTAATCTATATCGTATTGGTGAGCGTATTGTTTTTATTTTGATATTGGTACATATCGGTATCGGTTTGTTTCGGCGTATCGTTTCGGATTTACCGATATTTTTTAAATATTTTTTCATATCTCTATATGTATAGCCTATTTTCAAGTTTTTTTAATAAAAATATATTATATACACATACAAATATACATCTATTACATGTATATATATGTTTTCATACAAATACAAATTTTAAATATTTAATATCTAAAATTTTTAAACATCAAATAGGTAAAATAAATATTAAAATGTTAAAAAATATATAGTAAATTATTATTAATTATGTTCAATAACCTAATTTAATGAACATATATATATTTTTAAATATAATTATGAAAAAAATAAAAATGATCATGACATAAAAAAAATTAAAATTGGTTTAAAAATTCAAATAAATGAATTTTTAAATTAAAAAAATCAAAATCTTGTACCAATCGATATAGACCGATACTGACCGGTATTGACCGGTACAGATCGGTACTGATTGGTACGGACCGGTACCAAAATCGAAACGGAACAACACTCGTATCGTTTCGATTTACCTTAAAAACGATACGTACGGACCGGTACGGTACCGATAACCCTACTTATGAATCCTAAAATCTTGTTAAATTTGATAATCAATTATTTCAAAAGTTTAAATTGATGATAAAAGGGTTTAATTATTATTTTCAAATTTCAATACGTTTTTTCAAATGCAAATTAGACGAATGATTAATAAATTTGCATGTGAATTCAAATTAAAAAAAAAAATAAAAGCTGGAGAATGATTAGAGAAGCAATGCACAGTCCGATAGATAATAAGACATTGAATGAAAAAATCTTTAAAAAAAAAAATTATCAAGATTCGAATTCAAAAATTTTAATATCCTATTAAATTGAATGCTCAATTATTTCAAAAATTTAAATTAATAAAAAAAACTTAATTATTATAATTAAATTTCATCGAATTTAAATAACACCCCGATAAAACACTACTGCTCATTTTTATTCAATTTAAGCAGTAGGTTAGGTTTTCAAGGCAAGTTCTTAAGTGAGATAAACTTCAGTCAAACTTCAAGGCACTTTCCTCCCATAAAATCAGATTCCTTTACATTCATACCTCCTCCTTAGTCCTTACCATCTTTTAACGAAGGGAATATTGTTTCTACTATTCAAAGTTTATTTTATCTTTAAATAAATTCATTTTGTTCTCATTCTCTTGAAAATATTAAAAAAATTGTTTAATCAGTTTCAGCATTTCCATAAAAAATATTTCTCTATTATCAAATGTGTTGTACATTGTACTCTCTCTCTCTTGTGAAGAGCAAAAGATAAACATTTTCTCTCTCATCAGTGGACATCTTCAGAGATAGGCCATCCAAAAAAGTAAGGTAAAAAACCCAGAAACTCTTTTCTAAGGTTGAAGCTGCAAAAACCAAACCAAACCACATAAAAAAACTCAACCTTTTAATCTATGCTTAGTTTTAGCTAAACCCACTAAGCTCCTATAGATCTCTATCAAAACTGAAAGGGAACTGCCATGATTTGATCCAAAAAAACTACCCTAAACAAATGGGTTTTGGTTTTTCTTCAAAACCCTTCTTCCTTTTCCTCTCATTTCTTGTCTTGTTTACCAATCTTGATGAGCTTTCTCCACTAGTTGAATCTGCTTCTGATTACACAACCTTGGTCTACAAAGGTTGTGCAAAGCAGGCTTTCACAGATCCAGCTGGGATATACTCACAGGCCTTGTCTGCCTTGTTTCAAACCTTGCTTTCACAGTCAATGAAGATAAAGTTTTTCAAGACAACAACAGGAACAGCTCAAACTACCATTACTGGTCTTTTTCAATGTAGGGGAGACCTTAGTAACAGTGACTGTTACAACTGTGTCAGCCAGCTCCCAACTTTAGCTAACAAACTTTGTGGCAGCAAAACTATAGCTTCAAGAATCCAACTTTATGGCTGCTACATGTTGTATGAAGTTGCTGGCTTTACTCAAATTTCTGGCATGGAAATGCTGTTCAAGACTTGTGGTGCCACAAATGTTGCTGGAACTGGGTTTGAAGAGAAGAGGGATACTGCTTTCTCAGTTTTGGAAAATGGGGTTGTTAGTAGCCATGGTTTTTACACCACAAATTACCAATCAGTTTATGTATTGGGGCAATGTGAAGGAGATGTGGGAGATTCAGATTGTGGAGAGTGCATAAGGAGTGCTGTTCAAAGAGCTCAAGTTGAATGTGGGAGTTCCATCTCAGGTCAAATCTATCTCCATAAGTGCTTTATTAGTTACAGTTATTATCTTAATGGGGTCCCTAGAAGATCTTCATCTTCTTCATATTCACATCCTTCTTCATCTTCATCAGGTAACTACTACAAATGGGTTGCCTTTCCTTCTCTCATTATATTTGGTTTTTTTGAATCCTTGTTGGATTGATTAGTTTCTCAGATTAATCACTTAAAAATGGTTTAATTTAATCAATTGGGAGTATGATTTTGATTGATGTAGGAACAGGACAAAATACAGGAAAAACAGTGGCTATAATATTAGGAGGAGCAGCAGGAGTGGGATTCCTTGTCATTTTCTTGATGTTTGCCAAAGGTGTGATGAAGAAACATGATGGTATGCATTTCTATGATAGAAAATTGATCTATATTCTTGAAAACTTTGGGTTTTATTTTATGTGATTGCTGATATGCATTTATTTATCTTTTTCTTTTTTTTTTTTCAGATTCTTGAAGGGCTTATAGTTCATTTAGAGGTGATTTCTTTCCTTCTTTTGAAATTTGAATTGGTTTTTTTTTTTTTTTTTTCTTTTCTGGTGAATATAACTGGTGAACAAAGAGAGACAGATAAAAAAGTAAGTGGGATTTTGCTGTTTTACAGTTAGGTAAGAATTTGAGGGTCAGACTTCAAAGAAGGATTAGCCATTAAGGGGGGAGGGCATGAAAATGTAACAATGAGTTTTTTTTTCTTTTTTCACAAAGGTGAAAAAGAGGATATTGTAAGGAACTATAAAAAGAATTAATATTTTGTCATCTTTAATAGATGATAAAAGAAGGAGATTTTGAGCAATGGGGTTTTGGCAATTTGGGCCCCCCTTTTTTTTTTTTTCTTCCTTTGGCCATGTGGGTGTTTGTTTTTCATTTTTCTCTTATCTCCATGCTAGTGCTTCTCCATTTTCTTCATATATCTTTATATGCTTTTCATAAATTAGTTCCCTATGCCTCAACAAACTCTCTCTCTCTCTCTACATACTGTTGAAATCTTTTGTATTTTCTGATTGGAGTAAACCATGTTGCTTCTTTTATTTATAAAATAATTTCAAAAAAAAAAAGTTAGAGAGAGAGTTTCTAGAAAATGTTGCCCTAGATTGAGCTGAATCATAACTGATTGTATATTGCAAGTAGCCAAGTAGTATATCTAGTGCTTGTCCATGTTAAGTTCTCTCACATGACATAAGATGGGGGCACATGGTGATATAAAAAAAAAAAAAAACGATATGAAAAAAATAATTAAAATATGATATGAAATACGATATGACATGAAAAAAATTGACACGACATGAATATATGAATGTATCAAAATTTATATAAGACAAATTATTAACACGTTAAAATTTATGTTAATATAAAACATTTTAAACACGATTATAACACAAAAATACACGAATTATCATATCAAAGGACAGTGATGTATTGGATTTAGCATTTTTCTTTCTTTTCAAGCAAGTATTATTAATCTCTTTTTCTTTTTCTTTTTTTTTTTTCCTTTTGTTAATCTCTTCTCTTTTCTCCTTTGAGTTAAACCCAAGTTTAAGACCTAAAAGTTTCATCAAATAATTGACCTTTACCACTGTTGGCTTGTCAAAAGGAATAATAAGCAAATGAGCTTGTTTTCCCAAATTTTTTTATGCTAAGCTTAATTATGTTATTCAAATTCGGGTTTGAGTATCAGACACGAGTATGTATTCGACATGGGTATGTTTAATTTTTTTTTTTAAGATTTTAACGTATTTGAAGGGTCTTTGGAGGATCGTATTTTCATATCCATATTCGGATATGAATCGAATACGAATACTTAAAAAAAAAAAAAAAAAATTCTAAAGCAACATAGTAGCTTAATTTCAAATTCTTTGTCTAGACTGCAAAAGAATGAACAGCTAGCTGCAACTATCACAGTTTGGCAGCATATTGAGTTCTTGTCTTTGTACAGGGATGGACCTGGCTAGACCTGTTAATGCGTCGGGTAGCCCGTTTGGTTCGACAGGTTCGGTCTGTATTGAATCGGATCTAAGTAGGATATTTTTGGTCCGAGTCGAAACAGTAGTTTTTTAATTATAATAATATTATTTTTTAAAATTTTAATTATAAAAATATAAAATATATATATTTTTAATACAATAAACAGTAAATTCGGACTTATCGGACCGATTCGGTTCGACTTAAGACCGAACCTGAATAAAGAATTTGAAAAAAAAATTCAGCCGCAGCCCGGCTATGAGCATATCTAGACCTGGCAACTTGCTTTTATCACCCAAATTTTAGAAGGGGAAAAAAACGTCATTTGCACACTTGATTTTCATCATATATTAGTGTGTAAATCATAATTAATGAAAAGTTAGAGTAAAATAAGTGTAATTAGTGCCTAGAAAACAAAAGAATTATAGCACAAGGTAATTGATTGATTTGAAATTCCTTGGTTTTTTTTATTCGGGTGAATATTAAATATGAGATTCCGGTGAGTATTAAATATGAGTATGTATCCGACATTGATATATTTAATTTTTTTTATATATTTAGAGGATTATATTTTTATATTCATATTCAAATATGTGCCGAATACATGTATCAAACACCAGATGCAAAAAGGATAGTATTAATGAAATCAGCTCTCTTATCTGTTCCCCATTGCTCATCACCATTTTTTCTCTTTATTTTTGAGCACATGAATTTGGTTTAAGCAGTAAAATTTAATTAAATTTTTTTTTTCTTTCATGATAAAGAAAAGTCAAGAACTTGAAAAGCTGACAGCTAGTAAGCTGTCTATTTAGACTTTCTGCAATTATATTTTTTATTGAGTAATTAAAAATTCTTATGATCATGTTCAGAAAGAATATATATTTTTTATAATACGGTCTTGAGGTTTTATTTAAATTTAATTTTTTTTGAATGGTTTTAAAAACGCATTTTCTTATATTCACATGCTGTATTCAATGTTCAAAAAGAATATTACCAAGTGCTAATCATTCCTTGCAACTTTCTTTAGCAGGAAAAAAAAATGGGAAAAATGATAACTTTGAAAGCAATCAAGCATAAATGTAGTAATACTTAGAGGAAACCTAAAATCTCAAAGGAAAATGTGAGAAGAAAAAAGGCAGGAAAGAGAGGGTACGCTGTCGGAAAATAATACAAATATGATATGAATACATGAATAAATAATACGAATACGATATAAATACATGAACGTGTCAAAATTTATATAATATGAATTATTAACATATTAAAATATATATAAATATATAATATCTTAAACGTTAATATAATAAAAAATAATTTGAATATATAAATTATCATATCTATTTAATTATTTTTTTATTTGATAAAATATTCTTCTTACAATGCAAAAACTAAGGGCTAGTTTAGCATTGCTGTTGGAAAAAGTTTGGGTTGAAAAAAGCTCGAGTTGAAAAAAGTGTGTTTATAAAGTGTGGTGAAAAAATGTGGTTTAAAAACTTTTAAGTGTTTAGCATTGCTGTGAAAAAAGTGTTGTAAGAAATTGAAATGTCAAAAAAAGATATATTTAAAATAATAAAAGTGTAGAGATGTGAGGATAATAATGTCATTTTATCCAAAAGCCAGCTTTTAAAGTCCAAAAGCTATATTTTTTGGCTTTTCAAACCATAGTTTCAACAGCAGAAGCCAAATTTTTTTTATCTGTTTAGCATTGCGTTTGTGGTGAAAAGCAACTTTTGAGGTGCCAAAAGCAATGCTAAACGAGTCTTCAATCAGTGTCTTATTCACTGACCAAATAATTTAGCCTTATTTTATGGTGGTAATTACAATGAGAACCGAGAACAATAGAAGAATTACAAAAAGGTGAAAAAATTAAAAAAAAAAATATGTTTGCACTAATAATGAAAAATATTTTGAGAGTTTTTTGCTAAATCAAATATTTATATATTTCTAAAATATATTAGTCTTGTCAATACTATTTTTATTTATTTTTAATCGAAAATAACTTCATTTAGTTAAATTCAACATGTTGGAATTATTTTTTTCTCTCAAACTATTAGATTTGCTTTGGATTTTTTTTTTCCATGGTGAAATCTAATTGTTTAGTATTAATTTAAGATCCAAGCAACACAAATCTAGTCGTTTGAAAACGAAAATAGCCTTAAGTGGTCAACTAAGGTGTTCATGGGTCAAGTCGAGACTGGCCCAAGTTCGAACAAATTTTTTTTGCTTGCTCAGGTCCAGTTTGGGCCAGTTCCAATATGAAAGCTCATTTTATTATTTAAAATATATTATATTAATATTAATATATTTTTATAATTAAATTTAAATAAAAATATTATTTTTATTATTTAAACAGTAATCCTGGCCAAGCCGATCCATATTACTAAAAGCCTATTCCATGTCCAATTGTCAGACTGAACGGGTAGCATGCCTCGTGGATAAGTCTACAACCACATATAGCTCGAACATTGTTGGATTTAGTAATAAGATTATCAGGTTGCTGAAAAAAAAAAACAAAAAATAATTTGAAATAAAATGATAAAGACAGTTAAAAATAGAGGTGGTCATGGGCCGGGCCGGGCCGCGGCCCGGTTTTTTTTTTCCCCTCTGCCCAGGCCCTGGGCAGCCCAAGCCCGCCCGTTTAGGCCCGAAACACTGTTCATTGGAATAAAAAAATAATTTTTTTTATTTTTTTATAATTAAAATTAAATAAAATAATATTATTATAATAAAAATCACTGTTCCGGGCCGACCCGGAACATAAAATATCCTGCCCAGGCCCGGCCCGTATTGGGCCGGGCCTGTCGAGCCGGGCGAGCTGCCCGGCCCGTGAGCAGGTCTAGTTAAAAATGACAATAGTTATTTAAATATCGGATACCCTCATATTATCCAACCTAATTTATAAGTAATACTATTTAATATTTAAATTTTGTTTTATATATTGTTATCGTAGTACTTGCTAAATTAATTATTTAATTTTTGACCAAAAAAATTAATTTATTAATTATTCTAAATATGATTTTAAATTCAATATATTTTTTATGAATTAACTTTAATTTTTTAATTTAAGTTTCATTAATAATGTGTATAAAAAAATATTTTTTTTATTTTGAGTTTCAGTATTTGAGTTGGATTTTATAATAATAAAAAAAAAACTGTGCTATTTATAATTTAATATGTTAAATTTAAAATTTTGCAAATATTAATAATTGAATTTAAATATTAAGTATTAATTTTTATTCATATTTAAATAAGATAAGTAGTTAAATTCTAATGGATCGAGTTTGAATACATCAAATCGTTTCTATTTCTAATGATAATTTTTTCTTTAGCAATTATCAAAATTTTATTTCCTTTTTATTAAATAGTTTTTTATTAATGCAAACACTAATTATTTTTTGTGCTGCTTCACCTTATTTTGTAATTTTCATTATTATTCTAATTGGAGCCAACCAACCAAAAACGAAGGAAAAGATAAATGAAAAAGATATAATATTTTCAAGTAAGAAAAACTTGAAATTTGTGGAATTCAAAGGTTTGCTCCGATTTGCACTATAAAAGTTCATATTGTAGTAGTCACCGGTTTTCTTTACTAGAAATAAAGTCTAAAGATATGTGATAGTTTTAGTTTTTTAACTCTGTTTATGGAATTAAAAAACTACATTGCGAGTGTACAATACATTTATTTAATAATAACTTAAAATTGACTTATTTATTTATTTGTTTATTTGTTTATTGTCATGAACATATTTTTAATTGTTCACGAACATGTTCGATTATATATTTATGAACATGTTCGTTTAATATTCATGAACAGGTTCATTTAATTTAAATGAATCGAAATCGAACATAATTTTAAAATCCTTAGCGAACACGAGTCAAGCACAAACAGACTCAAAAATAAACAAACGAACACAAACAGAAATCAATTCGTTAAAGCCAATTCATTTATAGCTCTAATTATCAAATTTTTTATTAAATATTTTTTCTTATTATTGCAAACACTAAATATTTTTGATATTTCATCTTATTTGATAATTGTCCATGCTATTCTAAATCAAAATAGAAAATAAAAAAATAAAGGGTTAATATGAAAAACATGCAGTCTATAAGAAATTATTGTAAAATGGTATAATGAATAAAAGTTATTTGAAAAAGAGAAATGAATAATTAGAAATTGTTAAAAAGGATATTGTAAAGACAAAATTATCCTTGATAAAAAACTTTTTCCTCTCTTTTTCTTTTATTTTTTAATTTACTTTTTAATTAAAAAATAAAATTTTTTTAATTTAAAAAAAAAAATTTAAATTTTTTATTTACATTTTTTAATTAAAAATTAAAAAAATAAAAATAATATGCCTAAAATTAATTTTTCTTTATTTTTTCAAATTTTAAAAAATATATATATTTAAATATTTTATTTTTTAAATTTATTTTCAATTAAAATTTTTAAAAAATAATATTTCCTTAATGAAAGAAAAAAGAAAAATAAGTTTTTTCATTAAGGGTAATTTTGTCATTACAATATACTTTATAATAATTTCTAATTATTCATTTCTCTTTTTCAAATAACTTTTATTAATTATACCATTTCACAATAATGCTATGTAGACTGCATGTTTTTCATATTTTCCCACAAATAAAATACTTCTATGTAAGAAAATTTGGAAATTTGTGCCTAACAAAGGTTCTCATCAATTCTCATGGTAAGAATTCTCATAGTAATATATATATATATATATATATATATATATATATATATATATATATATATATATATATATATATATAAAGGTTAGCCTTATGTCTCAAGCATTGTCTTTAAAGTTTAAACAACACCTATGTAACTTTTTCATTTTTTTTTTTAACTCTGAAAGGGAAATGTTTTTTTTTCCCTCTCATTTCATCTATTCATTGGATCCTCCCATATTCGACTGTAATTATGGTAACACTTTTTTTTTTCCCTCAAACCACCATTGGATTCTCTCATATGGATCCGAAATGGATACTTGAAAAAAAAAAAAAAAAAATCGAACAACATAATTTGGTGACACTTTTTTTTTTTCCCTCAAACCACCATTAGACCTTGTTTAAGCTTGCATGTACCTAGCACAGCTGCATTTTATCCAATTTTCTTTAGAACAAGCAAGGGTAAGGATTGATGAGAGAAATGCACAGTTTAAACCTGAACTCAACTCCTAAAAGTTTCATCAATTGTCCACAATTGATGAAACTTTGTTTGAATGTCAATTATTTCTTAAATTCTAGCAATACCCATCAACAAAATCATAAAGTTGAGTACTTCTCAAACAATAAAATTTCATAATCTTCAAATTTAATTTAATCCCAAAAAAAATCCAGTGAAGCATCAAAATTAATCAATAAAAAAAGAACAGTGAAAATTCTAAAATAACCCATAAATTAAAGCGAAGAAGCGATTTTTCTCTTTTTACTTTGATGTGTTTTCATTTCTCCATGGACAACCATAAAGTGCTCTAACTCACGGCTTTCTGCAATATTCAAAACCCGAGTCCGACCTGAGATATTCAAATTTGATAAACAACTAGAGGTGTTTATGAGTCGGATCGGTCTATATATACTATCAATATCATATATATTTGTTCAACTTCAGTCCGACTTGAAATATGAACTTAAAATTTTATTTAAGTCCATCCATATTTGTAAATGAATAACTCAAACCCATTTAGACCCGTTTATATTTTTTTTATAAAAAAAACTATGTTATGTTTTATTTAATCTTTAATAATTTTATATATTTTTTATTGAGTCCTTAAACATGTACAACTTAACATATTTTTTAATGTTTATACTATAATATTATATATAATTAATCTTTATATGATATAAATTACACAATACATATAAAAATAATATATTATTTAATTGAAAAACAGGCCAAGTCGAACTCGGATTTTGAATGTTGGAGCCAAGGTCCGGCTCAATTTTTAAACGAACCTCATTTTTTACTCAAACTCATTTTTCAGATCAAATATTTCTGTTCAAACCTTCTCAAATATCGGATAAATTTTCGAGTTTGAACGGATAACTCAATCCTTGTACAGATCTACACAATCCAAAGCCATATATCTTTGTTAGAAGTCCGGTAAAGACAAGGAAGTCCAAGGATGATGCTTACTGTAAGTTTGAGATTAATAAAGGCAAGAAAGGATCAAAGAACAACAGTTTCAACTCAGAAACACACATTATAACTTAAAGACCAAGCTCGCAAGATCCATAGAAATTAAACTGTTGATTTTTTTACCCAGACAGATTTTCCTGGTCGCTTTCAAGAGTTAATTAACAAACTCAAGCTGCCATCTTCAATTTGAGGGTTGTTAATATATATTAATGTAATTATGTAGTCAAACATAATATTAGAGATTATGATACCTTAATTAAAGTAATATTTGAGATTACGATCGATTACGATATGATTATCTCCTTAATTAGTAAGAATTCACTTTATATTTAAAAAAAAAAATTGTATAATTTTTTTTAATATGGTGAATAAAGAACCATTTTTCTTCATGTAAACATGGTAGATCTAATTACTACTCCAAATTTTTGAGACATGAATTTTTTTGAGGGAAGTATGTTATAATCATATTTAAAGTATTATATATTTATATAAATTTTAATATATTTGTATCGTATCATTATTATTTTTTAATATCATATCATATTTTATATTATACTTTTATATTTTATTCGCGTCGTGTAATTTTTTTGTGCATCTCTCTCGTTAGAAAAAAAAAAAAAAAAGGCCCCGTGGAAAAAGCCCACTTTAAACAGTCTAAAGAACTGATCCATGCTGAAGTGAACTGAACTCACCTTATCTCCATCTTATTGGACAGAATTTGCTCATATCAGCTTGGATAACTTTAATACCTTTTTCAGCTCCCACCTGCACATCCCTCTTAACTGAAAAACCACCATTATCGCCACCGCCACCACCACCATGCACCACCAGCACTGACTCCACCGCTGCCACTGCCACAGTAACATCTAATATATTATAACCATGGCTGCAACATCTGCAGCAGCAGCAATAGGCTCACCTTTCTCTCAATCAATCCAGACCCTTAAATGCATGCGTTTTAAGCAACTGATGACAGTTGATCATTCTGCCATGAAAATCCCATCTACTCGCTTGATATCATCATCATCATCATCATCAATATCTCACTCTTACTTTACTCATGAGCTTTTCCCCACGACCAGTAGCACAGTGCAAAAATGGCGTCTGCTTAAGGTACTATCTGCTGCTTCTGTTGCCCAACAAGAGGCTGCGGCGCCGGCGACTGCCCAAGTGGAAGAAAGTTTGGTGGAGGAAGCTGAAGCTGAGTCTCCTTTGAACACTAAGCTTTACTTTGGGAACATGCCTTACAATGTTGACAGTGCCCAACTTGCTGGGATAATACAAGAATATGGCAGTCCAGAGCTTGTCGAGGTATGTGATAAAACTGTAAGGGTGTGTTTGGTTGAAAATTTTTAAAATGTTAAAAAATTCATCATTTTAAAATATTAGTATTTGTGATTGTATTGTTTGGATAAATATTTTTTTTTTTATAAATATTTTGAATATTAGAATTTGATGAGGTACAAAATTAATTATAATAGAGAAAAAATAATATTAGAGATAAAATAAGAAAAATATTGAAAAAAATATGCGATATGGGTGTCTTTCGATTTGTAAAAATGTATAGATATTACTAATAACATGAAGAAAAAAATTTGAAATGAGTTGTCATAATTAGAATCGAAAAAAATAAAAGCTGTGTAAAAAAAGAAAACATACTAATTGTTAATATCTTATTAAAAAATCAAAAAATTTCATAAATTCCTCGAATTTGAAAAGAAAATTTGAGCTCTCTAAGATTCTTCTTTCAAATTTCAAGAATTTTAATAATTCTAAATTTTATTTTGTCAAACAATATAATTTCATTTTAGAATTTTGAAAGTTTCTCTACAAATGCAGTGGCGGATCTTGACATTTGATTTTGAGGGTGCCAATTAATATATTATTAAATCTTAATTTTTTTTTATAAAATTAATCTTATTATATTAATATAAATATATATATATATATATATGCAAGCAATATACTAACAAAAATAAACACGCTTTCAAAATTATAAATTTTATCAATTCATAAAAATATATATAAAGAAACATAATACATAAAATAAATAATTTTATGCACAATATATCAAATAAATAATTTTATTTAAAATTATGGACAACTTTTTTTTAAAAATAGATAAATATATTAATTGCTAAACAATATATTTTTCATCAAAACAAGAAAAATAAAATATTCCATTAAAATAATAAAGTTCAAAGTTTGAGTTTAAAAGAATTAGGATATGGTTCTAATATGATTGTTGTGTTAATGAAAAGTTGTATGGTAACAAGAGAAAAAGATCTAAAATAAAATTAAAAGTGAAAAATTATATGAAAAGAAAAAATTATAATCAGCCAAAAATGAAAAAATAAAACATATTTGATTCTTAATTGGAGATTTAGAGTCTTATTGAAAAAGTTAGAAAGTCAATTAGTTTTTATTAAATTTACATAAATGTGATTTAACCTTTGTGACAAATCTTTTGATTTTAAAAATTTATGAATTATGACTAGTTGATAAAATAAATAAACAAATAGTAATTCTTAAATGAAAATGTATAAAATTAAATAAAAAATTACATAAATAAACAAAATAAACAATATTAATTTTAAAAAAACCATTTAAATTTATTTAATATATATTAAAAAAATTTCAAATTTTTTGGGGGGCCAAGCCCCTTTGACTCCTATTAGGAGCCACTTGTACAAACGAATTTCTTCCTTAAAATCTCTTATACAAACACACCCTAAAAATACAGCTCAGATTGAGCTAAAATTAAGGACACTGCTTCAGATTCGGCTTGGTGTTACACAGTAAAATTCTGAATAAGTTCAGACCTGCTAAATGCTGAATGAACAATTCTGAAACATGATATTTGATGCGGGTTGAGCTTTGGATAATAAGCTCAGGAATCATTCAACTTCAATCATGTTTGAGCTCGAGTCTTGAACATCTATACATATGCTGTTTAACATTGCACTTTGATCCTCTGATTGGCATCTAATTTCTCTGTTTTCTTATAGTTTTCGTGAATGGTTTTAGGTGCTTTACGATAGAGAAACTGGGAAAAGCAGGGGCTTTGCATTTGTGACAATGAGCTCCATTGAAGATTGTAATGCAGTTAATGAAAATCTGGATGGAAGTGTAAAGAATCTCTCTCTTTCATCTATGTATTTCTTGTTGGATGGTAATTTTGGATATGATATGAAAACACAATACGAACACGATATGTCACAAAAACAGTATAATAAACACGAGACACAATACGCATACACATATTGTCATTAGTTGTATGTGTGCATCTGCATATTCTTGAGTAACAATAGGAGACTAGCTATCTTATATTGAAATGGCTGAATAACTTGATAATTCTAAAACCAAATGTTTTTACTCAAGATTCTCCTATTTCTTCAAGTTTCAATCCTGAACCTGTTTCAGGAATATCTTGGTCGAACTTTGAGGGTGAACTTTTCCGACAAACCTAGACCAAAAGAACCTTTATATCCAGAAACTGAAAACAAGCTTTTTGTTGGGAAAATCTATCATGGTCTGTCACATCTGAAAGTTTGACAAAAGCTTTCCAAGAATTATGGGAATGTAGTTGGAGCAAGGGTTTTGTATGATGGGGAGACAGGAAGGTTACGAGGTTATGGTTTTGTCAGCTATTCGACAAAATCAGAGATGGAAGCTGCTCTTCAATCTCTTAATGGAGTGGTATCAACTTCCTACTTTTCTTCTTAATTTCAATGTGCTAATTCTTAATCGCATCAGGAATCCATTTAGCAAAGTCTATAAACCACTCATCTTTTGAACCCTGGGCATGTGTTACCCTACGTTATTCGGATTCAGGATGAGTGTATGATACGGATATATATCCGACACGGTATATTTAATTTTTTCTAAGTTTTTTTTTCATATATTTGGAGAATCATACTCTCATACCCATGTCCGAATATAGGTCGGGCACAAGTGTTGGACACCGGTACTTTAGAGAAAATGAAGAGTCCAAGTAACATAGGTGTTACTCGGATTTGAGGATGAGTGTCAGATATTGATATGTGTCCGATAGAAGAATGCTCAATTTCTTTCTTCTAATTTTTCTTATATTTGGAGGATTATATCTCATATCCATGACTGAAAAGAGTCTGGATAACATAGCCAAGACTTAACCTAGTTGGTCTATACAACTACTCTTAAGAGGTGGTATCCAACAGATCTGAGGTTTGAATTTCAGCATCTGCAACCTTTTTTGTATCGAAAAAAAAAGAAAAGAAAAAGGAAGGGCACTGCGTGTGAGCCTAGCTGAAGGAAAACGTCAAATCTCTTAGAAGAGATGGAAGGAGAAGAAGTCATTCAGATGATAAAATCAGTTACCCCTGAGTGACCTGAAATTCCCTTTCATTTCGTAACAAATTTCATTGTCACCATTGTATTGTTCTTTTTGGTTCATAGTTGATAACAAATTAACAAGTGCTGCTGTAATTTGTAAGCCTGCAAGAACAGGCAGTCTTCAACATCATCTTTAAGCAGATACATGGGAGCTCGAAATCTTAATACCCTGATGGGAAAAGAGCATGAAAAGAGAAAATGAGAGTCCCCTGTGATATATTTGTAGAGACTTAAATCCATACTTCGTTTTTTGTGGGACAAAACCGTAAAATTTTCGAGTCAAAACAGATAATACTTCACAAATTAAGTACGAGTCTTCTCAATCTTATTCATAAAAGTTGCAAATTTTACTAATATTAGATGCAGAGATGCATGCTGACTAGGGATGACAATTTAAAATGCGGCTTTGAATATCCGCGGATATTCGATTTTTTTTACAGATTCGGATTTGCGGATTCGGATAAAAATCGGATTCAGATATTATAATTACTATCCGCAGCGGATTCGGAGCGGATACGGATATGAAACCTCGGATATCCATTATCCGAATCCGCATTACTTATGCAGATTCAGATAGCAGATTCGGATATCCGAATCTGAATCCGCTTATTTGTAAAACATATAAATTTTGTTTAATTTTATATTTTTATTTAAAAGAAAATTTGATTTATTGAATTCGGATTTTTAGCGGATTCGGATATCCGACGGATAATGTTATTTAATTCGGATTCGGATAGTAATATGCGGATTAAATGCGGATAATTTGCGAATTCGAATTTTAAAACAATTTTTTGCGAATTTGTATAGTAAAAAAATGCAGATATCCGACCCGCTGTCATCCCAATACTAACATTTCACATCAAAGAAGCCCCAATTTATGGAATCTGATAGAGTTAAAGTGCCCTTTGAATTACTGCATGCATACATGTCTCCATCCATCGCAAAGTTCATAAAATTTGTAACCTAAGAACAATAGTCTGACTCAAAGCATTAGACTAAACTCAACATGAGAAATCCTTGCTCAAAGAACTAGTTTCGAGACTCATTACACAAGATTTGGGTTGATATAAACTTTTTTTTTTTTTTTTTTGTACAAAAGAAATCGTAATTGGGAAATAGGAGAAAGGGTTGCAGATATTGAGATTTGAACCTCAAACTTGTTAAATGCTACCTCTTATGGGTGGCTGCATGAATCAATGGAGCTGCAATTTTCATGCTTCCATGCTCCATTTTAGCTGGTAGCGTCTCTGATACACAGATTCTTCAATAATTGTTGTCGTATTCCGTGTCCGACATTTCATCAATAGGATAAGATACATAATATGTGCTCGACACTTCATCACAAAAGTATACACGGCCTTTGTGACTGCTGGAGCTGAAGGGAGAAGATAAGGAAGAAGAAGAAATTCGGTTCATCATTTTCTTGATATCAATAATACATATTTAAATATGAATGATTTATATAAAATTATATGAATAAATATAGAAACAAATAAATATATTTATATATAATATTATATTATTTTGCATTTATATATTTTTATTTAAGATATTATAATAAAATGTATCCATGTATCTGTATCTAATTTTTAAATTTTTTTTAATCAATTTTACAAATCCAAAATTTTAAATAAAAGACAAGTCAAACAAGTGAATATATACTAATATCAAATATGGATTGCATGCCTCAACCAAATAAGTCCATAAAGTAAAAAATAGTACTAGTTTTTACTTTATGTTTTATGTTGGATGTTTAATTAATAATACATTTTCATTTCATAGGCCAAAGAAGAACGGTTTTAGAAGAAAAGGCATTTGGCGGATGACAGCAATAAAGGAAAAGGTTATTCTTTTTTCTTCTTTTCGTTTTTAAAGTGCCCACACGCATTCCACCATTAACATTGACGGCTACCAAAATTTGGCAATCTTTTAAGAAAACAAATCAAAAATAAATTCCAAAAAAGAAAAACCCAGTAAAAATAATATATAAAAAAACCAACCAAAAAACAAAGAAAACCCAAAACACTCAACAGACAACAGAGCCAAAAAGAATACAGCACAAAAAAAAACCAGTGGAGAAAATCCTCCCTCGAATCTATCTCTCTATAGGTAACACTTTCTTCTCTTTCTCTAAATATCCATCTTAGATTTCTTCATATTTTAATGTTTTTGTGGGTTTTTTTTATTTGTTTGGTTTATTCAAATGTGGGATTTTTTTTTTTTTTTTTGGTTTTTGGGTGGTGCAGATCTTGAGGGAGTGGAAGTAGTGCTGGGATCTAACCAAAAAAGGTTTTGATTATTTGTGGTTTTAGGGAGTTTCAGCAATGGCAACTCCTTATCCCATTCCAGTTACTGCTGCTCAGGTACTTAAAAAACTCTTTCTTTTATTGGTTCTTTCTGGCTGTGTTGTTCCTTTAAAAAGTTGTGATTTTTATTGTTTTTTTGAAGTGTTTAGTGGAAATGAAGAGCAAATAAAATCTGGGTTTTTGTTATACTTTGTGGGTTTTTTTTTTTTCCAGGTGGGAACATATTTTGTGGGGCAGTACTATCAGGTACTTCAACAGCAGCCAGACTTAGTGCACCAGTTTTATAGTGATGCCAGTACCATGGTTCGTGTCGATGGCAATAACAGAGAAACTGCCAATGCAATGCTGGTAGTTTTGCTTTCTCTTTTTTACTCAATTGTTTCTCTAGTTTATCAAATTTGCATTTTGTAATCTCAATAAAACAAAGTTATCTGCTGCTTTTTGTTGCAATTTATGGAGTTGGGGTCATATATATAGTTAAATTATTACTTCAATGTTCACAACTTTGTAGTACATTGAATGTATTAGTTTCCCCACCCAGAAGTCTCATTTTATCAATAATCACACTTCAATCAAAGGTTAGGATTTGGATTCATAATTATACACTTCTAGCAAGCAGTAATATGGGATAATTCTTTTTTTCTTGTTTTATTTTGTCATTAGTATCTGAGGTATCTTGGAAATATATGCGCTTAGCTGTTTAAGATTCATGTTCCTTTCCTGTTATGCTTTCTTAAACTTACTTTCATGGTTCCATAAGAGCCCCCCATTTTGATGCTGATTTTTATTGTTTGTTTATGATTTCGGCCAAATGGAGCTATTGGCTTATTCTTTCATTCTTCTTTTTTTTCTATTTTCAATTGGAAGCAAATCCATGCTCTCATTATGTCGCTCAACTTCACCGGGATTGAGATCAAGACAGCCTATTCCCTTGAATCTTGGAATGGAGGTGTTCTAGTGATGGTTTCTGGCTCTGTGCAAGTAAAGGATCTCAATTCCAAGAGGAAATTTGTGCAAACGTTTTTCCTTGCACCGCAAGAGAAAGGCTATTTTGTTCTAAATGACATCTTTCACTTTATTGATGAGGAACAAATTCACCACCATCCAGCAGTCCTATTAGCCCAGCACAATCTTGACCCTAAACTCAATGCTTCAACAACAATTCCAGAACCAGGTATTTCCCATCCAATTCGACTTCTGAAATGTACGATTCTCCTTATCAATTGATCTGACAACAGTTTTTGTTCTGAAATCCAATGAATTACAAATACAATTTAGAGGAATCAGTGGCTTGTGTTTCTTTAAAAGAATTTACTGTCTTAGAGAAAGTAGTTTCTATGATGGTTTTGGGATCTAATTTTCTCACATTCTTTTCTGGAATCATAGGTTATTAATTTCTGATTTTTTTAAAAAAAATATTCTGATTATAAGGTGATTCTGAAGTATGTCTATGCATTAGTTTTGGTCTTGATTATAAATTTCTCCTGAAAAAAAAGTAGCATGGGAATTAGTATATTCTAGATGTTTTGGCTGATAGCAGTGATTCTCTTCGTAGTGTCAAGCTATTTGCTGGGTGGAGATATCCAGGGAAGAGAGTTTGTGGTTCCTGTTGATGTCAAAGAAAATGGTCCAGTTGACAAGTACAGTTTCCCAGAGCAACGATTACGGCAAGCCCCGGAATCTGAAAGTATTTTGGAGAACAGTTCTGTGCAAGATTCCAATGGTTCACTTCTGCATACGGTGAATGCTTTCCAAGACAATGTGCCTCCTTTGGTTGAGGAACCTGTTGGGGAACCCCAAAAGCGCACCTATGCCTCTATTGTATGCTCAACATGTGGCAGTTATTTTTATGTCATACATATGTATATATGCTCATGAATTTTTTATGTGTGTTTATTGAATTAGAAATTTGAGTTCTCTTTATGACACTGATTTAATTTCTTTTGTTTTTTATGCATGATTGTTGAAGTTACGGGTTGCTAAAGGACAATCTGCACCATCAGTTGCTCCTCAGATTTCTGTTACCAAGAACACACCACCTGCTTCTGACTGGGACCATGCTCCCCAGCACACTACTCAGCAACCTTTTGTCTCCTCAAATGCAGTTGAAAGGTCTGGGGCCGATATTGTTGAGGAATTTTCAGCTATAGAAGATGAAGGTAAAGCTTCTAGTGTTCCTGTTATGTTTAACTATTCTACCATATGGATAATGACATATAAGAAATGTCAATTCTGTAGAAAGTCTACAAGATTTTGTTTTTTGCAATATCTCAAAACATTCATCTGGTTTAAAACTTTAGAAAGGCACATGTTGGCTATAGTTTCCATGCTAAATATGTGCAGTTAATTTGTTGCTTTTGTGTTTTAGGTGAAATAAAATCTGTTTATGTAAGGAACTTGCCCCCTACCGTGTCTGAGTCTGAAATTGAGGAGGAGTTCAAGAAATTTGGTGAGATCAGTCCTGATGGAGTGGTGATTCGTAGTCGCAAGGTTCACTTTGTAGCTTTTCTTGTGGTCCTATATATTATGATATCTTGCTCTTAATGCTAAAACATTTCATTTGTGCAGGATGTCGGTGTTTGTTATGCATTTGTTGAATTTGAAGATATGACTAGTGTTCATAATGCAGTCAAGGTCTGAATTTACTTCAAGAACTTACCAAAGAACATTTCTCTTATTTTAGTAGTTATGCTATTCTCTAAATAAAGTGTATTTACACCCCTAAGCATAGTTTTTATTAATAAATTTCGGGGAAAAAAAAAGAAAACTGGAAGAGCCTTCAGCTTAATTCTAAGATTTAAAAATCCGAATCGATTTGTGCATTCTCTGCACCTTGAGTGGAATTCGACATTTTAGTAAAATTTTCTATGTTTCTGTTTGTCACTCATGTTTTTTCCTCTCTGCAAACCTAAATCATGACGAAGATGAGGACAAAACTTTTAACATTTTCACCAATGAAAATTGATAATCATCTTTTTGTTCACCCGTCTTGCCTTCATCCATTTTTCTTCTTTCGTCCTCTCCACCAAGCACACTTTAACAATATCACCTTCCCATTTGGTCTGGTGTTTAAAACTATGATATGAATATACTTTTTAATTTATCTTTAGTTAGGACTTTCATCTTGATAGATATTATATACTAATTTAGTCAAATCATATGTGGGCATATAGGAAGGAATTGCTCAGGTTGCTGGACAACAGGTGTACATCGAAGAGCGGAGACCAAACAGCTATATCCCATCTCGAGGAGGAAGTATGTCTTTCTTTCCTTTTTTTCTTTAAATGGATGTATTTCTTTCCTATTAGAATGCTTTTTATTGTGAAGCAAAATATTGTCTACATGGGCATCTTACGCCCCATTACAGGGTGTGAGTATCTGACACGGGTATGTTCAATTTTTTTCAAGATTTCCATGTATTTGGAGGGTCCTTGAAAGATCATATGCCCATACCCTTGTCCGGATATATGTTGGACACGGGTGTTGGACATGGGTACTTCAAGAAAGATGAAGAGTCGGAGCAACATAGATTATAGGTGGACAAGAGTCTCACCCAATGGGCATCTTTGTGGTGTGGCATGCAACATAGGCATATAAGATGCCCCCGCATACGCATATCATTGTCTATTGCAAAATGGCCCTCCATGTGCTTATGCTGATTAATCAATGGCATCATCACATTGTAGCTTTGGTTAAAGTAGGACATTTAGGTGTCTCCCCAAATGGTGTGATGCTTTTGTCATTTTTCTTTCCTTGATCTTTTACTTTGTAGCTATGTTATTCGGACCATGTATTTGGAGGGTTTTTGGGGGATCATATCCCTATACTCATGTCCGGATATGTATTGGACACGGGTACTTCAAGAAAAAATGAAGAGTCGGAGCAACTTAGCTTTGTAGGCATTAAGGGCTGAAATTTCTTCATAGCAGTAACTTATAGATCCTGAAATGAAATGATAATTGCAGCATCACAGTAGAAATAATTGATACTATTTGTTTCTTAATGACAAATTTAACATCAAGAACTGACTTGGTTGCTTTCGAATATCCATATTTTAATCCATACATTTATTTTCTATTCTTATCCAGTGGTTAAAATGTTCTCAACAGGGAGGGGTAGAGGCCGAGGCAGTTATATCGAAGCTCCGAGGGGACGTTTCGGTGCTCGAAGTTATGGCAAGGGGAGTGCCTATGATGGAAATGAGCGAGACTACAATAGATCAAGAGGAAATGGTTTCTACAGGCCAACTCCTCGCCAAGATAGAGCCTAGAGGGTTATCTGGCCACCAAGTATCTATTGGACAAAGTTAAATAGAATCAGCCTATGCAACTTGGACTCGGGGGTGAGTGTCAGATACGGGTATGTGTCCGACACAGGTATGCTCAATTTTTTTTAAGTTTTTTCATATATTTGGAGGATCATATCTCCATACCCTTGTTCGAATAAGTGTCGGATTTGGGTGTCAGACATGGATACTTCAGGAAAAATAAAGAGTCGGAGTAACATAGGAATTAACATCTTTCATCTTCTATGAAGGGATCAAACTTTTGGTTCCAGCGGCCAGAATTCAGCATATTTTTACCTTTTGTTAGATTCAAAAACTATATATCTGTGTTTTGATCAGCTAAGTTTTACTTAGATGTGTTTGGAATAGGAATTACATTATTTTTGGAAAGGGCTTCTTCCATTATACTTAATTTGTTCTTTCAATATTTAATGGGCAATATGTTTGCAGTTTTGGGCTCATTTCTTTTTTACTTTGGTCTGCCTCAAAAGTATGATCTATTTTATTCAATCTAATGAAACAAGCCCCATTGGCTTCTCCTTTAAGATGACCCTGCTAGATCCTTCTTGAGAGTCTGACTAATCATTTCTTTTTGTTTTTTGTTTTCTGCCAAAAGAATTGCTCCAATTTAAACTATTAAGTTACTAATATGTATTTATCTGGAGGTGTAACTTCTTCTTGAAAACTAATTCTGAATTTCTTTGATCAATAACAAAAACTAGCCTTTCGGAATTTAATTTGAAAGCCATATTTTGATCCGGATGTTTTCGGGATGCCTCTAATAACCAATGAATGGCAAGTGCTTTTCCTTGTGTGGATCCTATTTCAATGGGAACTTGATGAGTCGATCCGCCTACACGTCTTGCTTTTACTGTTATATCGGGAGTTACTCCACGTATTGCTTGACGTAAAACAGATAGTGGATTTGTTTCTGTGGCTCGATGATAATTTGATAAGCCAATGATTTTTTTCCGTGTTTTAGAATAAGGTTAACCAACATGTTAACTAATCGATTACGATAAATTGGATCGGATTTTGCAGTTTTTTCTTCTGCAGTACCTCGACGTGACATGAGCGTGAAAGGAGTTCAATAATTTAACTTATGAGTTTGTATTTGATATATTGGTGGTAAAATTTTTAAACTCCACAAGCGGAGTTAAAATTTTATCACATGTTTTATTTCTTTTTTAATATATTTTAAGAGATATGTGTCACCTTACTAATCTCGTTTCTAAACTCTAAAAATCCCATTGACAATAGATCAAATAATTTCTCTTCTAACCTATTAGGCTATTACAAACTATTATAACACCTTATAAAAAAAATACCCAATAATAACTAACAAAAAGCAGCTATTGCTAAAATAGTGAAAGTTTGTAAGCAAAAAAGCAAAATCATATATGTTTTATGGAAAATGTTAATTGGTGCCTAGTGACAGTAGTTAAAGTGATATATATATATATAGTAAGAAAAGTATAATTAATACATCATTTTTTTTTTAATTCAGTAAAAGTAATGTATTAAATACAAAAAAATTTCTTAAAAAGGTAAATAAATAAACCTTAACTGATGCCTATAGACACCGATTAAACAAACCCATGTTTTATTTATATTGTCTGACTTGTTTACAAAAACATTAGTGATCTAGTACCTAATATTTTCTGCTTTTGAATTGAGCATCAGAATGTATGGCTTATGAGTTTATTGTGGACAAAGCTCCATGCTGAAGAGAAACCTGAGTTTGGTCTTGCCTTGTGTTATCATCTTCATCTGTTTCCCAGAGGAAGCTAGCATATGCTGCAAGAACATGGCTGTAAAGGACAAAACATTGGGAATAAGAATTTGCCAGGTAGAGCATTAAAAACATACCATCTTTTTTTATTGAGAACCTATATCTTTTTAGATCTTCAAGATATTGCAGTTATATTGCTCCGACTCTTTATTTTTCTAAAAATACCAGTGTCCTAAGCATATTCATATATGGGTATGGGGATATAACCTTTCAAGCACCTTCTAAATACATGAAAAAACTTAGAAAAACTGAACATATCCGTGTCGGATACATACCCATATCCGACATTCACACCCGAATCCGAGTAACATAGTATTGCATAACACTAGAATTAATAGTTGAGTACATAAAAGTAGAATTTGTTCCATAGAGTTTCAAGTAACTGAATAAAAGTACCTATTTTCAGGAGTAGCTTCAACTGCTTGCTCAAAGTAATGTGAGGCTTTATCATGGTCATGGTGAAGATCCCACACCAATTTGGCATACAATGACATGGTTTCACCATCTCCAGGATCAGCTTGTATGGCTTGTAAGTAGTATTCCTCAGCTCCTTCAAGATCTCCTTTAGACTGTGAATCCAAGAGGACAGTTACACATAAAAGGGTGGAAATGGCAGTCAAATGAGAACCATCCACTTATGCAGTCATGCAAATGTTAAGCAAACGAGCTAATTATGCACCAAAAAAAAAAAGGTGAGTGGGATATTACAAATTTCACCTGATGTAAGAAACGGGCATAATTGCTTAGAACCAAAGGGTTGCAAGGATTTTCCTGAACCATCCTCCTATAATAATCCTCAACATGGACATCCTGAATATCTGTGTGAACCCCAAAGCCTGCTGGATTTGGAGGGTCAAAGGATAGGCTAGCCGGCTCAGTTTCTTGTTTAGGTAGTGAGTTGTTGGATACCCTTAGAGTTTTCTCCTCTTTAACCTGAGAAAAAGTAATAGTCATTACAGCCTTTCCAAACAGTATGCCACATCTATGTTGCTCCGACTCTTCATTTTTCTTGAAGTACCCGTGTTCGACGCATATTCGGACATAGGTACGGGGATATGATTCTCTAAGGACCCTCCAAATACATGAAAAAACTTAGAATAAATCAAACATACTCGTGTCGGACACATAGCCGTATCCGACACTCACACTTGAGTCCGAGTAAGATAGTGCCACATTTTAGTCTTTACAAGAAAATGAAAATAGCTGCTCTACAAGTCAAGTTTCACCTTCTCATATTCTTGTTGTTCTCCATGTTCCTCTGCATCATCCCCTATTTCCCAGAGGAAACTAGCATATGCTCCAAGTACATTGCTGGAAAAAGAAAAAGAAACAACAAAATCCAGTAGCTAAGTTTTGCATCAAGTCATGTAACTGTGTTAGTGTGCTACCCACATTTTTTTCAACAACGAAATCAAGCCAGTTAAACAACAAATTTCGAAGAACGATGGTAACTAGTTCGAGTGAACCTTAGATAACCTATTTTAAATTGTTCAGCCAACTGTAGATAAGTACTGACCTATCTTGAGGAGAAGCTTGAACTGCACGTTCAAAGTAACTAAGGGCTCTATCTTTATCTTGGTGGAGGTCCCATACTATTTTCCCATACTGCAAGAGAATTTCACCATCTTCAGGGTCTGCTAGTGTCGCACGATGATAATAGTCCTCGGCTCCTTGAAGATCTCCCTTAGACTGTTGGAAGAGATTTAATCATGTTCCATAAAACTGAAACATAATGTTTTCTTTTATCCTAGAAAAAATCTATGTTGCATAATCTTATTTAACGTTGCTCCGACTCTTCATTTTTCTTGAAGTACCCGTATCCGACGCATATCCGGACATAGGTATGGGGATAGGATCCTTCAAGGACCCTCTAAATACATGGAAATCTTAGAAAAATGAACATACCCATGTTCAACACTCACACACGAGTTCGAGTAACATAGGCATAATCTATGTGATGCATTCTGAAGCAAACTCCATGGTCATATGAAATGCCAGAATTGCCTTTTCAGCCCCAGCAGTGAAAATGCTGCATCCCAGGGATGATGAGAAATGATGGGTTTCTTTTCCCTTAGGCTATTCTGCTAAGATATGCTGAATTAAGACTAAACTAGAAGCAGCACAGCAGCAGTAAATGTACCGAGTTAGACATTGTCTAGTTGACCTAAAATATTTACCCAATGACGGGATGAAAAATAAATATTAGGACTCATTATTGCCTGCTCTAATTTCTACTATGAGATGGATTATGGATATAAAATACACCAAAAAAGTGCTAAAGCCAGTCAATTCTTGATGTATGGATTGTGAGAACTTGTTTATCTGCATGTTCCTTGAGAAATAACAGCCTATTTGACACATATATGACCTACAAGGGATTCACATACATCAATTATAAGTTCATTCCATACCAGACCAGATCGGAATAGGGCTATATACGTTCTCATTATGAGAAGGGGTCATTCAAGCGTATCTAAATAGATACTATGTTTACATATGGATTCCTACGTCGTTACATTCCATTTAGGATTAGGAATGGGCATAATCAGGCCTTCTTTTTACAGATCTCTCGTTATTTGGGACCCTATTCACTTCTTTTCTTTTCTTTGTTTTCTGTTATTGTATCGAGAAATAATACCTTATCTACCACAAACATCTCAAATCTTAAATGCCTTAGATGGTAAGGTCAAATTCAACATATTGCAATATATATATATATATATATATATATATATATATAAAATCTAATTAGTCTTACCTGTAGGAACTTAGCATAATTCCTTAGGAACAGAGGATGACTGGGGCTCTCATCAACCAGCCTCTTATGAAACTCTTCAGGATCACCAGCCTCATCAAGATCCATTGAGCTTAAATCGACACCATCAGCCATGGCAACAAATCCAACACCATCAATTCCTAGACCTGCAGCAAGATACATGGGAGAACTAGGTGGTTCAAGTTCAACTTCTTCTTCACTGTAAGAACTTTGGATCCTGTTTGATCTTTCTTCCTCCTGCTCTCCTTCTTCCTGAATCAATTCCATGCAATTCTTCCTGAAGCTGAAATCTGCATTTCCTATAGCATCAAGGCTCTCCCCAATCGTAACTGTTCTCTCCAATGCCTCCTCCCCTACTTGTCCATCTTCAAGCCCTTCATTAAATATCGAAAAAGACGGTGCACTATGCAACATTGTTTTATGATGCCTGTAAAAAGATTTCTTTGGTGTTCTGGAATCAAGAAACTGAGCTATATCACAAGAACTATAATCTAATCTTTCTAAGCTTCCTTCAGATTTAGCTCTTCGAAACCCTTTAAGGCGAAAACTTCCAGGTTGTTGATTGAATTCAGAACACCCTGAAGCTGAATGAGCTACTGGAGATGAACTATGTGAAAATGGTGTCAAATTGAGGTTTTCCTGAAGTAACCTGTAAGTAGAATCAATAACTTTGTTTGGACTATCAGAGAAAGGGAAGAGGAGGCTTCCAATAACTGGGGTTGATGAGCTTCTTTGAAGCATTGTTTCAGGAACCTTAAATACTGATCTGTTTTGCCAACCTGTGATTACAAAACTCTGTGCCTATGGGCTGTTGAACAACAAAAAATGAATAAACTAAACTCAATTTGACTTCAAACATTAATAAAATCAAACAAACTCACAAATGCTTATGTCTGCAATCTTAAGTGGGGTTCGCAATTTTTCTTTTTCTTTTTTTGTTGAGCTGAGATCTATCTTTCTACTTTTCTTCAGTTTCTTCACTTCTACTTAAGTATCTCATTCCTTGATTTTATGAAAACATGCCCCAAGGGGAAAAAGAAAAACATATTTTTATAAGTTAAATCTATGTTATCCAGACTTTTTTTTTTTTTTTTTTTAAACATTCGTGCCGGACAATTCGATACATATTCGGATATGGATATGAGATATAATCTCTAAATATATGAAAAACTAAAAATAAATAAATATACTCATACCGAACACATACCTGTATCCAATATTCGTCCGAATCCGAAATAAGATAGAGTTAAACTACAAGTTGCTAGAATTGGGGAATAAGTAAATATCTTGGATTGATAACAAAGTAAAAAACAATAAGATGCATGTGAATGTGATTCCTTTTCGAGTACAAGACTTAACATTATCACATGAAGTTCACCAATCAATTTATTTATTTTAGTTGCTTTGTGATTCTGAAACCAGAAAAGCTAGTAGGCCAACTGCCAACCTTATCAGGTCAATTATTATTTAACTTCTAGTCTAGAGAAGGAAATAAAAACAAATCAAGAAATGAAAAAAGAAAAAAGTATGGGTTATCATACCTTAGAAACAAAAAAGAAACTACAATCAAATTGCTTTACCTTTTGTTTAAATAATGTTATTGACATGCTTGCGGGTGTCTAAAATCTTGAATGCATTAAATCGAGATAAAATAATAAATTTTTAAAATCGTTCAAAAAAAGATTATACCCAACAAAAATTAAAGAAACCTTTACCCTATTAAGAAAATCCTAATAATAGGAAGGAGGTGATTGAACATGGTTACTTCTAATTTCTAAATTTTCATGAATCAATATAAAATAGGAGGCATTGACTGGGTCTGGGGCCAATTCAAAGTGGTAATTGGCATTCTAAATTTGATGGGCCAAAACTTAACCCATTCAACACTTTGAAGTACTCTTAAAAGCCCAACTTATGTTTACTAACTCTTGCACTTGCCAATCGTTTTTGAAAAATGAATTTATTTCTTGAAATTTTGATATATTTTTTTTGTTGTTTAGATGATTCCGTATGAAATATTTTTCATATTTGATTGTTTATCTCTACACTTAAACATCGATTTCAGTCAGTTTAATCGGTTCACTCAACTAGTGCTCATCCTTAAATTGAACCATATCAAAATTTCTTAATAACTTTTACAAACTCTCAACAAAACACAAATATTTGAAGAAGAAAAAAAAACAACAAATTTTCCTTTTGTAAAAATGGAAACCAAAAAATAAAGGACCTTAAGGAAGCTAGAACATGAAGTAGAGAGACAAAAATAGAAAAAGATGGGGCAGTTCAAAAGTCAAAACTCCCATTTCCTTAATTTATAATAATAATTTGTTCAAGAAAAAAAAAATTAAAACAACCTTAGTCATGGTTTTTTTTATTTTATATTTTTTCTGACCACCTAGGCAGGGTCAAAATTCCTCCTTAATTACAAAAAAAAAAAAAAAAAATCCTCCTTAATCTCACCAAGGCTGTCAAAAAATAACTATCAAACGTTAGAAAACAACGGTTTCATCTCTATTACCACAAATCACACGCCATTCCCAAATGCCCTCAATTTTTTTCTCTTCCTCTATTTTCTCCTCAATATTGCGCTTTTCCCTACGCTTATCGTCGTCGAAGACGACTTCGGCGACGAAGAGTGGGCCCCTTTTCGTCGTTAATGACACCTCCACTTTGAATCTCGAATAATTAAACGTTTATATTAGCAGGGTTTTTTTTTTTTTGGTTTCTTTTTAAGCCAAAATTATGAACAATTTGGCACCATTCCAGCTCTTGGAACTCAATGTGATCTCGGCGCAAGACTTGGAGCCCATATGTCGTCGCAAAATGCGAACCTACGCGGTGGCTTGGGTCCATTCGGAACGAAAACTCTCGACCCGAATCGATACCCAAGGTCACACAAACCCAACATGGAACGACAAGTTCATTTTCCGCGTCGACGATGAGTTCCTCTACGGCGATACTTCGGCCGTCATGATCGAAATCTACGCCGTACATTGGTTTCGTGACATCCACGTGGGAACCGTCCGAGCCATCATCGGAAACCTTATTCCTCCTATCTCTCGGCCGAACCGTCGCCAGGAAGTTAAATTAGGGACGAGGTTCGTGGCGCTTCAGGTTTGGAGACCCTCGGGTCGGCCCCAAGGGATTTTGAACATTGGGGTGGCGTTGCTTGATAGTTCAATGAGAAGCATGCCTTTGTATTTGCATATGGGGTCGTCGGCGGTCGGGTACCGGCATTTAATGGGCGAGGAAGATCCGTTTCAAGGCTCCAATTACAATCCTCTTTCGAGCACTACCAAAAGCAATAACGATAACCATCAGCTTTTGTTTAATGCGTTGATCAAACCCGAGCTTCGACGGACCAAGAGTGATTCGAGTTCGATTTTCGCGTCAGAATTAAAACCCAGGAAATCCATGAAAGGTTCGTCCATTATCAATGGTGGGTCAATTGTTTATGGTGGTGGGTCAATGGTTAACGGGTCAGAAATTGGAAAAAACAATTACAAGGTTAATTCCAGGGGGAGCTCCATGGTAAATTACACGTTTGGGAAAAATACTACTAAAAAGGGAAAACCAAGTTCGATTGTTAGCGGGTCGGAGGATCCAGGAAAAAAGGGTCTTGAAAAGGGCACCACCAATGGTCCAAAAATCGGGTTGAAAACACCACCTGGAAAGTCACCGAGTGGGTTAAGATATAGCGGGTTGGATTACGGGGCTCCAAAAAAACCTGGTGGGGCGAAAGTTTGGACCGATTCAGAATTGGGTCCATCGCCGTCCGAAGTGGCGGCCGCCGTGGCCAAAAACATGTACCTCAACAGATACGATGAGGCAGAGAGTTCATTAGTCGGAGGGTGGAGTTTAGACGACGAAAGCATTGAAGGACTTCGGTCAAAGCTAGAAAGGTGGAGAACCGAACTCCCACCAGTTTATGACCGAGGTGAAGTTTCTAGTCTCGTGTCGAGTGGGATTCCTACAACTTCCAAAAGAACAAGACATGTTCGAAGACATACCGACAATGGCGGATCGTTTTCATGTTTTGGTAACATTTGTGGGTGTGAAATTTCCATTACTTGCGGCGGTGGGGCAGCCGCCGCTAGAAAAAAGGGGAATTTGCATCGAACCTCCAACTCGGTCGACGATGACGACATGAGTTACCTTTGAAATTGAGAAAAAAAAATAAAATCAAGGACTTAATTGAAGAGGAAGTAGTTTTTGAGTGGCCAAAAGTATAAAAATCGAGAGGAAAAAGTTCGGATATATAATGGGGAGACTTAAAAAATGGCTTTTGAAGATTGATCAATTGATGAAGTCGGTTAGGCCATTCTTTCCCTTTCCCTTTCTTTTTTCTGTATTTTATTGAATTATTTTTACATCCATTTTATAGTTTGGGGAAAAAAGAAAAAGTAAAAGTGCTGCTAATGGTCGGTTAAGCCTTGAGGATTGTTGCTTGAATTTCATGAACCTTTTGGTCATAATTCAAAGATTAACATGTGTTTTGAGGGAGGCTACCAGAGATTTTTTTTTTTGGGGGGTTCAATTCTCTTATTTTAATGAGACCAATACTGAATATTTACTTCAATATTGTTGTTTTTTTATATATGGATGGACTAATATTAGGTACTGCATTGTTGTTAGATTAGAAGTTTTGATTTTTGGAATTCAGGATTTAGTTCAATTAGTTTATACAATCATCTTTATAAGATGATATCTAGTATATTTGAGGTTCGAATTTAAACATCTGTAATTTAAAATCCAAACTTAGCCCAATTGATTAATACAATCATCTTTAAAAAATAATAACCAACAAATTTGGACTTGAATTTTACTATTTGCAATCTCATTTCATATTCCCAAATCAAAACATTAAAAAAAAAAAAAAAAAAGTCTGAACAATGGAACTTCCCTGACCCTGATAATAGGAAATACAAAATTCAAACTAGTTAACAAGCAACCTAAAACAACAAGATTTATAGATGATGCATTGTTCCCAATTTATATTATCCGGATTCTTTATTTTTTTTAAAGTACTAATGTCTGAAATATATTCGGACATGGGTATAAGACATGATTCTCTAAATATATGGAAAAAAAAATTGAGTATATATGTATTCAACATTGACCTCCAAATCCGGATAACATAGGTTCCAATTACTAATATCTCGCTTTAGTCTTTAGCCAGAGAAATGGGTGGGTGATTATTTTTGGAGAAAACACATTGATATAAGTTGTGTGCAAGCCTTGAATGGCTTTAAGTCAGGATTTAATTAAGGATTGGTTGTATATTTGCCTTAACATCAGCTAGATTAAATCAAGGTTTTACTTCCTTTGCCTGTTAGAATCTGCAGGTTTCTCCAATCAAAGTATAACAAAAAGGAACTCCCAAGTCCCAAGTGATTTTTATATCCTCTGCAGATCAGTTTACTGAAGTTTGATTCATTGATTCGGACTTATTATTCGGATTCGAAATGAGCGTTCAATACGAATATATATATCCGATACGAATACATTAAAATCGGAACTTTAACCCAACCATAACAGCTAATATGACACCAAAAATTATATCAGTTCTGAAACAAAATGATGATCTTAGAATTGCAGCTTTGACTAATCTAATTAATCCTCATAAACGTATTCATCTCTCTATTCACCATTTTTTGGAATTTGTTCTGACTTGTTATAAATCACTTGAAATAAGAGTCAAGATCAGTATATTCTTGGCTTTCCCCAACTGAGGGTCTTTTTTGCTATGATGCTCATGAATGACGAGCGATCCTGAAAATATATAAAAAGAAAAGCACACATTTCCCTGTTAATATATCCTGACTTAACTGTTTTTTTTTTTTTACACGAACAGGTTATCTTCAAGTTTTATTTAAGTGTAATTTTTTTTTATAGATAATTTAAAGATTGTACTTCTCATATATGTTCATGGATTAAGTCGAATCAAGTTCGGGCCGGACCTAGATTTCATATTAACAAACATTTTGTTTGTCTAGGTCTAACCCGACTCAAAACATGAACAGAGAATTCTATCCAAATTTGGTCAAATCATATTAAATCATTATCCAAACCTGCATAAGTCTATTTAAATTTATATACAAAGGGATCGATATCTCAAAAATATATATTAATAATAGTAAAATTAGTCAGGTCAGGTTGGGCCTGAGCAAAAATATCATGTCCAAAGTTCGGCTTATTTTTTAAACGGATCTCATTTTTTGCTCAAGCCTTTTCTTTTTTTGCCAAATATTTTTTCCAAACCCTCTCAAATATTGAGCAGGATTTCGGGTTTAGACAAATAACCCAATCCTTGGACATGTTAAATATTTTCCTAAATCAACCTAAAACCATAGTTATTAAATCCGGATCGGCCCAACAGTAGGACCAGTTGACCTGGTGACCCTGCGCCTGGCCCTTAACCCGAGTCGGTTATTTAATCAAATCGTTTTTGCAATTAACCCAAAAAAACTTCTTTCCAAATATTTTTCTGATTTGCTCTTTGTGTGTACATCTAATCTATCCAAATAGAACCTTTCATTACTAAACTGGCTTTCAATGTCAAGACCCCACCAGCACCACCTTCAGACTTGAGACTTAGATAATGTAAATTAATCAATCTTGTTGCTAATATATTATATGAGAGTAATCCAGTTTAATTCCTGTCTCCAAATCTTAACTGAATACTTTTTTTTTTTTTCTTTAATAAAACTTAGGTGATAAAAGACTACCTTAATTCAGAATCAGAGCATGTTACAGATTTCAAAAAAGATTAATAGTGGTATTTATAGATCGACCACCAAATGAAACTGTTGCTGAGATTCGAACTTAAATATTTTATCAAAATATATTCAACTAACTGAATCAAACTCAAGTTGAGATTTTAACTGATGACTTTGCAGTTGATATTACTCCAATATATTAAAAGAGGAATAGTTTGAAGATAAAGTTCATAAGATATGCAGTCATTAATCTTATCTTATCACCTTAATTTACCCCTTAATTAAAGTCCCATATTGCATCCTATCCCTCAAAATGATTCTGAGTGCCTCTCATCTCAACTTTAAGTTTTCCTTATTTTTCATTACATTTCTTATTAAATAAGATTGTTATGAACTACTTTGGTCTATTCTATTCTTAGGGTTTCAGAATCTGTTTCGCAGCAATCCAAGGTGGGAATACTTTTCTGTACCGTTATGTTAATGGGCTTTTTTTTTTTTTTTTAATATTTATATCTTACTTATATTTCAAAAATATGAACACGGATATTCAATCTTTCAAATATATGAAAAAAAAGATTGAGCATATATTCTAATGTTTTCAACTGATGTGCAAGGCGATTGCTAGAATGCTTTTCGATCATTGATATTTCTTTGCAAATTCTGATGCTTTAATAGTTAGCAGTAAGAACTCCTCAGGAACTAGAAACTAAAATCAAGGTTATCGGTACCGTACCGGTACCGATCGTACCGGTCGATATGTACCGTTTTTAAGGTAAACCGAAACGGTACGAATCTCATTCCGTTCCGATTTTGGTACCGGCCCGTACCGGTCGTACCGGCCTGTATTGGTCAGTACCGGTCAATACCGATCCGTACCGGTTGGTACAAGATTTTGATTTTTTTTTATTTTTTTAATTTAAAAATTGACTTATTTGAATTTTTAAACTATTTTCAATATTTTTTATATCATCATCATTTTTATTTTTTTCATAATTATATTTTAAAAAATATATATATATGTTCATTAAATAAGGTTATTGAACATAATTAATAATAATTTACTATATTTTTTTTAACATTTTAACATTTATTTTACTAAAAATTTTAGATATTGATTATTTAAAATTTATATTTGTATAAAAATATATATATATATATACATGTAATGAATGTATATTTGCATGTGTATATAATATATATTTTATTAAAAAACTTGAAACTATGTTATACATATAGATATATGAAAAAATATTTTAAAAATACCGGTAAATCCGAAACGGTACGCCGAAATACACTGGTATCGATACGTACCAATATCAGAACAAAAACGGTACGTCCACCGATACGATATTGACCATGTTGAAAGTCACCGACTACTCAAATTTTCTAGAGTTCTCTTCTTTGTTCTTTTTCTAGATTATTCTTCAATCTTCTTCCTAGAAATTTCTTCATCCCCCTCTCTAGAATTGTCTACATAATTCTTTAATTCTCTTTAGATTTCTCTCTAGAAATCTCTCCAATCTTTTCTTCCTAGATTATTCTTTAGTTTTCTATCTAGATGTTTCTCCAATCTTTTAGTTCTAGATTTTTCCTCTACTTAATGTAACCGACAATGATAAGTCGGTCTAGCATAATTATAAATAGGTATGTGCTAGTTGAGTGGAGTAAGAAAGTGGTGAGCAAGAAAACAAAGAGTGAATAGTAAAGTGAGAAAGAGTTTGTGTGAGGTTGTCTCCATTGTTAGTTGGTGTTCACACCAATTGTATTTGGTCTTTTCTCATATTAATAAAAGAGTTGTTTTTCGGAAGTTACTGTAGCTTCCCGAGATAAAGTTACTGTAGCGTATCGAGAAAGTTACTGTAGCAAATCGGTACTGTAGCACAAAACTACAATTGGTACCGAGAGTCAGAAATCAACAAATTGGTATCAGAGCTAGACGGTCAGGGACCGGAGTACGCATATCGGAGAAAGACAGTCTGGGACTGTGAAGATTATTGGTCTGGGACCAAGACGATCGAGGATCGTAGTTCGTGGAGACGTGGAAATTCTGCCGGTACACGGTCAGGGACTGTGAAATTAAGTGAACGAGAATCAAATTTGAGGTAAGTGCAGGGCACTCTCAAGACACTATGGCAGATATTTCTAATTCCGCTAGCAACATTGAGAAGCTCAATGAAAACAATTACAATACGTGGAGCATCCGGATGCAATATTACATGCTCGGGCAAGATTTATGGAATATTGTTAACGGTGAAGCTTCAACACCACCAACTGATGCCGGAGAACTAAGAAAATAGAAGATCAAAGCCGGTAAGGCCATGTACGTGTTATCAGTCACCATTGAGGATGGTTTATTACAACGCATCAAGGATGCAAAGACACCGAAGGAAGCCTGGGACACACTCACAATGCTATTCGCAAGGAAAAATGATGCTAGGCTCCAACAATTGGAGAATGAACTCCTGTCAATCTCGCAGCAAAATATGTCGGTAAGCGAATATTTCTCTAAAGTTAAAACTCTTTGTGAGGAAATTTCAAAATTAGATCCAGAAAATGCCATTACCGAAACGAGGATGAGAAGAATTGTCATCCATGGCTTGCGACCTGAATACAACGGGATTGTTACTGCAACTCGTGGATGGAGCAAAGAACCAACTTTAACTGAGTTGGAAAATATCCTAGCCAATCAAGAGACTTTAGATAAACAAATGTCTAAAGTCTCGATAAAAGATGACGAGAAAGCACTCTTTAGTAATAAAAAAGGCTTTAATAAAAGAAGCAAAGTTGTTACAAAGCCAGGCGTGGAAGAAAATAAATTTCGAAGGCAAGAAACATGGCCAAAGCAAGGGGGAAGGAGCTTTCGGCAAGAGGGAGCCCAGCATGTTCGAGAAAGAGACAAAAATGAAAATATGTATCGTCGTCAAAACAATCAGTGTTACAACTGTGGAAAATCTGGTCACTTTGCTCGAGACTGTCGGTTTAAGCAAGTCCAAGGCAACGCGGCAACATCGTCACGAGAAGAGAATAATAGCGAAGAAGAGTGGGATTTTCAAGCATCAATTGCTATTGAAGAATGCGAAGAACTTGCAGCTGCTTGCATCACCGAGTCAGAAGAAGAGTGTTCACTCGCATCGGTGAGTAAATTAATCGACTATAATAATGATTGGATAGTTGATTATGGATGCTCAAATCACATGACTGGAGATAAGGAAAAGTTGACTAATACCTCAACATACAAAGGAGAACGAGTTGTGGTAACTGCAAATAATTCAAGGTTACCTATTACTCACATCGGCCAAACAACTATTGTGCCACGATTTAGTCCACACCAAATCGAGCTGCAAAACGTATTCCATGTGCCAGGTATGAAGAAAAATCTGCTATCGGTTTCACAACTCACTGCCTCAGGAAATTATGTCGTGTTTGGTCCAAATGATGTGAAAGTATATCCAAACTTAAAGCCAACAAGTACACCAATAATGGAAGGGAAGCGTCTGGAGTCAGTTTACGTTATGTCCGCTCAGACTGCATATGTGGACAAGACAAGAAAGAATGAAACAGCTGACTTGTGGCATGCGAGGCTTGGGCACGTGAGTTACCTCAAGTTAAAGGTAATGATGAAAAAGTCTATGCTCAAAGGTCTTCCTCAATTAGACATTCAAGAGGACACAGTATGTGCCGGGTGCCAATATGGGAAAGCTCATCAGCTGCCATACAAGGAGTCAAAGTTTAGAGCTAAGGAGCCTCTTCAGCTAATTCACTCAGACGTGTTCGGGAAGATAAAACAACCTTCTGTCAGTGGCTGCCAATACAGGATAACTTTCATTGATGATTTTTCAAGGTACGTCTGGATTGATTTTATGAAAGAAAAATCAGAGGCACTTACTAAATTTATAGGGTTCAAAGAAAAGGTAGAAAAAGAAGTAGGCCGAAAGATACAATGCCTACGCACAGATAACGGGGGAGAATACACATCCAAGGAGTTTTCAGAATTCTTACAGGAATACAAGATACGCCGACAATTGACATGTCCGAACACTCCACAACAAAATGGAGTTGCCGAGAGAAAGAATCGACATTTGGCTGAGATATGTCGAAGCATGTTACATGCGAAGAATGTGCCACCTCGTTTTTGGGCAGAATGCATGAAGACTGCAGCTCACGTGACTAATAGGCTTCCACAAGCAAGGCTTGGTTTTATCTCACCCTTTGAGAAACTATGGAACATCAAACCCACGGTGAGTCACTTTCGAGTATTTGGTTGCGTATGTTATGTATTTGTACCAGATCATCTACGCAGCAAATTCGACAAAAAGGCAATTCGTTGCATATTTGTGGGATATGACGACCAAAGAAAAGGGTGGAGATGTTGTGATCCAACAAGTGGCAGATGCTATGTATCCAGAAATGTTGTGTTCGATGAAGCTTCGTCATGGTGGTCACCACAAGCAGTGTTGTTGCCAGACTCAAAAGAAATTGAAGAAAAACTTCAAGAAAATATGGAGGAACAATTTGAGCAGACTCAACCAAGTGACGAGTATTCAGAAAAGGCTCTTGATGAGGAAAAGTTATTTCGAGAAAATGAGTTCGATGAAAGAGATTCTCAGCCACTTCTGCGCAGGTCATCACGACAACGCAAACCAAATCTTAAGTATGCTAATGCTGCTTTAATTGAAGAAATAGAGCCAACAACTTATAAAGAGGCATCTGAGAAATTGGAGTGGAGAAAAGCCATGGAAGAAGAAGTTCAAGCCTTGAAACAAAACGAGACATGGGAGTTGGTGCCAAAGCCAAAGAAGATTGAACCCATCTCATGTAAATGGGTTTATAAAATAAAGACTCGACCCGATGGATCGATAGAAAGGTATAAGGCTCGATTGGTGGCTCGCGGATTCTCTCAAAAGTATGGGGTGGACTATGATGAGACCTTTAGTCCGGTTGCAAAGATTACAACAGTACGAGTATTACTTGCCCTTGCAGCAAGCAAATCTTGGAAGTTATGGCAAATGGATGTGAAAAATGCCTTCTTGCACGGAGAGCTAGATCGAGAGATTTATATGGAGCAGCCCGAAGGATTCACAAGTAAAGTTCATCCGGATTATGTGTGTAAGTTGAAAAAGGCACTCTACGGATTAAAACAAGCACCGAGAGCATGGTACGGTAAAATTGCCGAATTCCTAATACAAAGTGGTTACTCAGTTGCAGCAGCAGATTCGAACTTGTTCGTGAAAGAAAAAGGAGGTAAGTTGGCAATAGTCTTGGTTTACGTGGATGATCTAATCATCACCGGAGACAACGAAGAAGAAATCAAACAAACTAGAGGCAATCTCTCAATACGTTTTCAAATGAAAGAGCTTGGAGAGCTGAATCACTTTCTCGGGCTAGAAGTAATCCGTACCAAAGAAGGAATATTCTTATCTCAACACAAGTATGCAAAAGATCTTATACACAAATTCAGGATGACTGATTGCAAGTCGATATCTACGCCCATGGAAGCCAATGCAAGACTCTGTAGTGAAGAAGGCAAAGAATTGGGAGACTCAACAAGTTATAGGCAACTAGTGGGTAGTCTAATCTACCTTACATTAACAAGACCCGACATTGCATTCGCTGTTGGAGTAGCTAGCCGATTCATGGAGAAACCAAGGAAACCTCACTTAGATGCGGTTCGACGAATCTTAAGGTACGTAAAAGGAACTATTGATTTTGGACTTCTATACAAAAAGGGAGTTCCGTGCCAAGTTATAGGATATTGTGATGCCGATTATGGTGGAGATCATGATACAAGACGATCAACAACTGGCTACATGTTTAGTCTTGGATCCGGCATAATCTCTTGGTGTAGCAAAAGACAACCTAGTGTATCATTGTCAACTACAGAAGCAGAATATAGAGCAGCAGCTATGGCAGCACAAGAAAGCACGTGGTTGATACAGCTGTTAAAGGACCTGCACCAACCGATTGACTCTCCAGTACAACTCTATTGCGATAATCAGTCAGCAATAAGCTTAGCTGAAAATCCAGTCTTTCATGCCAGAACCAAGCACGTAGAAATACATTATCACTTTGTAAGTGAAAAAGTACTTCAACGAGATGTTGAACTGAAATACATCAAGACTGAAGAACAAGTAGCTGACTTGTTTACCAAGGGACTTAGCGGTGCAAAATTCGATGAGTTCAGAAGACAACTTGGCATGACTACCAAAGCGAGCATCAAGAGAGAGTAGTCGTTGAGGGGGAGTGTTGAAAGTCACCGACTACTCAAATTTTCTGGAGTTCTCTTCTTTGTTCTTTTTCTAGATTATTCTTCAATCTTCTTCCTAGAAATTTCTTCATCCCCCTCTCTAGAATTGTCTACATAATTCTTTAATTCTCTTTAGATTTCTCTCTAGAAATCTCTCCAATCTTTTCTTCCTAGATTATTCTTTAGTTTTCTATCTAGATGTTTCTCCAATCTTTTAGTTCTAGATTTTTCCTCTACTTAATGTAACCGACAATGATAAGTCGGTCTAGCATAATTATAAATAGGTATGTGCTAGTTGAATGGAGTAAGAAAGTGGTGAGCAAGAAAACAAAGAGTGAATAGTAAAGTGAGAAAGAGTTTGTGTGAGGTTGTCTCCATTGTTAGTTGGTGTTCACACCAATTGTATTTGGTCTTTTCTCATATTAATAAAAGAGTTGTTTTTCGGAAGTTACTGTAGCTTCCCGAGATAAAGTTACTGTAGCGTATCGAGAAAGTTACTGTAGCAAATCGGTACTGTAACACAAAACTACAATTGGTACCGAGAGTCAGAAATCAACAGACCATTTTACTGTAAAATTCCATCAATAATATTCCCCTTTGTATCCCCAACAAAAAATTGGCTAAATGTATATTAGACTCCTCATTCTCTGGCAAATCTTATATCTTTTCATTTTCTCATTTTGGACAAGCTGTCATTTTGCTGAACTGCAAGCCCCCCTTGATTTTTATTCACATTTCAATCTTAGTGTGACCCTATAGCACATACATGACTTTGTTCCTGTATGTTTATTATTGGTGAGCTTGAATTAGAATCGGTAATTTTGGACACGACTCGATTACACACGACAAATATACATGCATAAACGTAGCAAAATTTATATACACATTATTAATGTGTCAACATTTATATAAATATATAATATTTTAAGCATAATTATGACACGTAAAAATAAAACGAATACGATAAAAATACACAAATTGCCAAATTTACTTTAAAAAATTTGAGTTTTTTCTTTTTCTTTTTATCTTAAACAAAACATATTGCATCTTCAGAAGCTTTTTTTTTCCTTTTTCTTTCACCCATTGCTCCATAATATACAAAGTTCTTTACCAAATCCTCAAATTTAACTTCTCTAAATTTGACTTAAGGAGATGTATGTATGCTCATAGGATGTGCATAATTCGGTTAAAATCGAATAATTTACTGAATTGAATTAGTTCAGTCATTCAATCGCAGTTATTGATTAATTTGGTTTGGTACATAAAAATAATGAATTACCCGAAATTTAATTGAATTATAGTTCTTGATTTATTGTTTGACATTTGAATATTGGTTGGATGATTTATGTTTATGGATTATGAAAAATTTTGATTTTAAAATATAATTTTAACTTGTATGAATGTTATAACTTAAAAGTAATTATAATTTGGTTAAGTTTGAAATTTGATCAAATTAATTGAAATATTTCAATCGTTTAATGTTTAGATAATTTGATTTGATTAATAAAAGTAGAAAAAATGTAATCTGATTAGTGTATTTTAATTACGATTTTAACCGAATTAATCCATAAGAACATCTTACATGAATGAATGATATTGATAACAATAAGATAATTTGACATCTCTAATCAAATGAATTTAACATTTAGAATTTAAAAGCAACTTAAAAACTAAATAAACAAATTTAAGATGAACTAATTATGGAGGTGTTGATAAATGAGTTTGTTAATTTGTAGCCCTACCAAAAGAAATGGTATTGATAATAATATTTTTATCTAATACGTTAAAAATTATGAATGAAATTATCAATTATTATCTTTAATGTAATATTATGACTATAAATAATATAATTTCTTTGGTATAAAAAGATCTTAGTTTGAAAATAGAGAACGACATTACATATATTAGGATTCGAATTTTAAATTTACTAAAAGTTATCTCTTAAAAATGGATATATAAACTAATTAAACTAAATTTTAAATTCAAATAAATAAAATATTATTATGTATTTAAAATTATTTTTATAAATAATAAATTAATTAATTTTAAAAATATTTGTTAGCAAAACCTTAAAAAGATCAGACATCAACCAAACAAAGCGACCAAGACCAGCCAACTAACAACAGAATAATTCGTAAAAATATTGAAAAAGAAATGTAAAAATGAAGTTTTTATTTGGGTAAATATGAAAAACTTGCCCTCCAAAAAAAGTATTTGTTAAATGGTATAATAAATAAAAGTTATTTGAAAAAGAAAAATAAATAATTAGAAATTGTTATAAAAAAATTGTAAAGATAAAATTATCCTTGATAAAAAAAAAACCTTCTCCTCCCTTTTTCTTTTATTTTTTTAATTTAATTTTTAATTAAAAAATAAATATTCTGAAAATAATTTTTTTTAATTTTAAAAAATAAATTTTTAAATTTTTTATTTACTTTTTTAATTAAAAATTTAAAAAAATAAAAATAATATGCCTAAAATTAATTTTTTTTATATTTTTAAATTTTTTTAAATTTTTAAAAAAAGTATATATTTATATATTTTATTTTTTAAATTTATTTTCAATTAAAATTAAAAAAAAATAAGTGAAAGGCATGTGTTTCATATAAACCCTTTTTATTTAGTTAGTGTCGAACAAGGAATATTCAGCCTCTGTCTTTCCCATTTGTAGGCTCTTTATAAACCTACCCTTCCGTACCAATACCTCTTTTGCATCCCTACGCGCTTCTTCACCTCGTTGGAGTCACACTCCCTTGGAAAACATTTCTTTTTTAAAAAAATAATAAATTAGAGCTAATATATATTTATTTTTTGTGTCATAAAAAAAAACAATAACTTTTGAAAGTGAAAAATAAATTCAATTATACTATTAAATTCAGTAACTATTAGTTTTTCTCCATTGTAAACATGTTTATGATTCAAGTTTTTTTTCTAACTTTCAAGTTCAAACTCGTTTTAGGATATTATTTTATTAATAAAAAATTTATTTAATTTAATTTTAAAATATATTTTAAAATATTAATATACAAATAATTTTTAAATACTTTAATAATATTTTAATATAATGAGTCTAAATAAATGAATAACACCATTAATCAAATTTAGTTGGATTCATTTTTACTCATAAACACGTTTACACCATTGTTATAAACAGAAAAAGAATAATAATTTATTTCATTTTTTTTCATGGTGTCTTTTTTTTATTATTATTATGAAAAATAGAGTTTGTATTAGATCAAATTAAAATGCATCTTTACTTTTAATATAATCTGATAGTAAGTATGTTTTTCAAAAGTTATCTTTTTTGCAAATTCTTGATACAATCAAATTTTAAGAAAATGGGGGAAAATATTAAAAGAATTAGTAATAAAAATAAAAGAGCGCGTGGGGAAATAGGGAATTTTTTTTTTTAGTTTAGTCAGAAAAAGTGCCAAGCTGTCTCGGACCAAAAAAGCGTAAGCAAAAGAGAGGTTAAGGTAGTCCGGTGAGCCGCGTACCTTGTCGGCTGACGTGGCGTTTGGACAGCGAGTGGAAGCACGTGGCCTTGTCGGTTTGTCCCTTAACACTTCCCTCCTCCCCTCTTCTTTGGATGGATATCCTAAAAATAAAAACCTTCCTATTTTCTCCTTATATTTTTAAAAATGTATTTTAGTCTTTTTATTATAAAAATGAATAATTTTAATTATTATATATTTAAAATTAGTGTAAATAAGTAAAATTGATAAAAGTATTAATGAAAAATTGTTTAAATACTGACATAAATATGTGAAACTGACATAAAATACGACTAAAAAAAAATGACGTGTTAAATTTTTTTACTCAATCGAAATTTAGAAAAACATAATTTTTTTTTTACCAAAATCCCTCCCTTACCCGTAAAAAAATGTCATATTTTTTTTCAAAGTCATTTATTCTGTTAGTTTTTAAATTCAATCTAAACAAAAAAATTTGACACGTCATCATCTTTTTTCCAAGTCATCTATTCTATCAGTTTCACATGTCCACGTCAACATTTAGACAGTTTTCCATTAACACAGTTATTAATTTTACTTCTTTGCATCAATTTCAAACGTACAAAGACTAAATTACTCATTTTTATAGTATAGGAACTAAAATGCACTTTTGATTATAGTATAAGGACTATCTAAATACTTTAACCATATTTTTCATTGCCACCTCATTTTTTTTTCTTTCACTTTGACCAAGTATAACAATTAGATCTATCAATTTGTATACCATATAAATATGACACGAAAAATGATTAAAATACGATACAAAATATGACATAACATAAAAATTAACACGAACACGATATGAATATACGAATGTGTCAAAATTTATAAACACGAATTATTAACGTGTTAAAATTTATATAAATACCTTAAATATGATTATAACATGAAAAAAATAACACAAATATGATAAGAATACAAACATTGTCAGGTCTAATATTAATAACAAAAAATAGTAAGAATTAGAAAAGAATAATGTTGAAACCATTTAAAATTTGTAATTAATATTTTTTTTAATTTGATAAAAATGCAAAATATATATTAATTATCTTTCATCAATGTCTCTAAATACTGGTTAACTGAATTTATAAGAAAAAATAAAAATATTTAGATCCATTTTGAGTATTTTCTTTAGTTGACTAATAACAAAAAAATCCACAATATAATTTATAGTATAATATATATGGAACTCTCCAAATTAAAAAATATTTACATATATTTAATTTTTTAAAAAAAAAAAAGCAGCAATCATATATGATTTTTATAAGGTCTTGTTTATGTTAGAAGTTCTAAAATTTTTTATGGATACTTTGCCTATTGAAATTATAATCATGGAAACATATTTGTATCCTATGGTCATCTTATACATTGACCTTTAATTACTTTAAAAAAATAGAAAAGAAAAAAAATTCATTTTTTATATATTGTTAGTGAAATTATTTTAATTTCACAAACGGATTAAAAAATTATCACATTCGCACTTAATTTTTTAATTAGTTTTTTTTGTTATATCCTAATAGGGGTGTGTTTCATCTTACTAATCCTGTTTATGGATCTAATAATTTCACAAGCAATAAATATGATAACTTTTTTTAAAAAAAAGAAATGAAATGTTTTTGCAAGAATAAAATAAAGGTGACTCATGGATAGAAACACAACATTATGGTCTCTAGTTCCAATTCACATACTTGTACCTAAGCTTTGGGAGAGGGTCTCCATTAATGACTTTTTTAAGGACAACATTCTTTAGAGTTTAATGGTCAATGGTTCCATATTTTTTAGGCAATAAGGAAAAAAAAATTGCAACTTTTTTTTTTCCTCCTTAAAGTTCTTTCTTTTCCATGCTTTTTTTCCTTTATTTCCTAAACAATCAATTGATTAGACCATCCTTGACGAGCTAAATTATATATGAGAAATGTTAACGAGTTTTTAGTAATACTGATTAAAGTGATATTTAAAAAATATATAATTAATAAATTATTTTTCAATTAAGTAAAAGTAAGCATTAAATGTAAAATTTTTAATAATAATTAAATAATCTTTAAATGGTGTTTATAGACATAGACTAATCAATCGAACTCATTATATATTTATAGTTGTAGTCCAATTTTAAGATTTTTTGTAATGATAATTATATATATCTATAAAAAAATAATGATAATGATAGATAAATTTTTTTAATTGTCACGATAAGATGTATCGTATCCTATAAAAATTATATATTTAAAATTATTGTCAATAAAAGGTCATCGATCGATAAGATTCAAACTCAAATTCGAACCCGAAATTATTTAGGTCATACAAACGAACATACCTATAAAAGTAATAAAACCAACCTTCATTGGTATAATGATAAATCTATGGGTTTAAATTTAATTTATAAGTTTTCACATTGTAAAATTAAATCAATTTAATTTTTGTTTTCAACTTTGTTTTTGGGCAACCCACAGCCCCACTTGGAATTGCATAATCTCTTTAGGTCTTTAACTTTCTAAAACAAGGTTTTGTGCCATTTGTCCTTGAAATAGTAGACAGCACAATATAGGGGATGAAAAGAGAGAAGTTAAGATTAGAATGAATATATATATATATATATATATATATATATATATATATATACTTTTTTGGCCTTGTAAAAAGACTCAATACCTTTAGATATTAACCATATGCTTTTGATTCTAAAATTTTTACTAACGAATGCTTTTAAATATTTTTTAAAATTAATTAATATATTATTTATAAAATTTTTATTAATGATTATTTTAAAGATAATTTTTAAAGTTACTATTTATATTCATATTTTCACCCAATATTTTGAAAATGATGAATAAAGTTATTAATTATTGCATTTAATATAATGTTATTATTATAAATCGTATATTAATTAACTTAAAAGAGTGTCATAAGGACACTCGTTAGCAAAACTCTATTTATAATAATAACATTGTATTTAAGAGAAATTATATGATCCACAACCAACGAAATTTTTGGACTCTAGAAACGAGGTTAGAAGGATGACATAGTATATTAAAAAAATATAAAATAAAAAAAAAACTAATTAAAAAAAAGTGAGACATGTGACAGATTTTTAATTTCGTTTGTGGAGTTAAAAAATTCCATCGCTAATATATTAAATATGAATTCTTGTATTAAATGCAATATTTGATAACTTTATTCAATATTTTTAATGCATAGGATAAAATTATTACTATATATAATAACTTTAAAAAATATTTTTAGAACACTCTTTAATAAAATTCTTATTCTAAAGATAAGAGACACCTAAGCTCAAATTAAAGCCTTTCCTATAATTTAATTGAGTATCATAATTATCATTAAAAAATATTGGGATTTTTATAAAAATTAAATATTAATTAGTTAATTCTTCTTTTTGTGGTGTAAATTAGTCATTGATTAGATCTTTCTTATGTTAATCCCATTTTTCCTACATTAATCATCATGTATTTCTTAAGGTCTCAAAGCATGATCAAGAATTACTATTTCAACTTGAGAGTTTCTTTAGAAAAAAAGAGGAGTTCTTTTATTAATCTAAAGACAAAATCAAAAGTAATCAACCCCTTTTATTATAGAAGACTTCTTCAAAAGGTAAATTGTCCATATTAGAATAAACATGATGTGTACCATAGAACCTTCTAAAAATGTATAAAGATTTAATTGAGAAAAAAAAAGTAAAATTTTGAGTAAAAATAATGAAATAACTATTTATCATGTAACACAATTTATATATTAAAGCAAAATAGAGGTAAATAGTAGATAAATACAATTAAATTTTTAAAATATATATATGATCATTTGTTAGTGAAATTTGTTAGTTTTACAAACGGAATTAAACAAAATGACACATATATTAATATTTTAAAAAAAGAATACGGTGAAAGATTTTTAATCCTATTTATGGAGTTAAAAAAATTTACCATTAATTTATCAAATACAATCTATTTTTTAAATAAAAAAAGACATTTACTTAGCTCCATTAAATTGTTGTTTTTGCTTTTTTTTTTTCCCCATAAAAATACCAATCAAATCAAATCTTAGTATCTTACTTGACCTTGAAAAACAAATGTAAAATAATATCATGTTTTATTTTTTTAAATACGATTAAGAATATCTCTTTGTATAAATTTAAGATGCACTTTAAAACAGTTAGAATTATTTGATTATTTAAATTTTACTTTTGAAATAATTATGCATAATTTTTCAGGAATTCGAAAGGGCAAATTCTTTGAACTAAAAACATCATAAATAAAAGTATAATATAATTAAAAAAAAATAGTGAGAATAAATGTAACATACTTTGAACTAAAAAGCCAAAAACGACAGTTCACATTCACAATCACAATCACAAAGCCTTGGAATGGAGACATCAGACCAAGACATTCACTAATCCCTAGACTTCTCTTAGTTATAAGAAAATTTGATAATTTAAGACACGATATAATTATATAATATTAACATAATATGAAAAAAATAATTAAAATATAATATAAAATATATTAACATAAATACACGAAAATTTGATAATTTGAAACACGATATAATTATATAATATAAACATGATACGAAAAGAATAATTAAAATATAATATAAAATATGTTAATATAAATACACGAAAATTTGATAATTTAAGACACGATATAATTATATAATATGAACATGATATGAAAAAAATAATTAAAATATAATATAAAATATGTTAACATAAATACATAAACATGTTAAAATTTATATACAACATGAATTTTCAACATAATTATAATACAAAAAATAATATGAATCTGACATAAATACACGAATTTAATTATAAATTATGTCTTTGAGAGTGCTCTACAGAATTACAGTGTCTTTTTCTCTTTTGGGATTTCATTTTTTTTTTTTTTTCAACCAACAGATGAAAAAACCCAGATTCTAAACAGACATGATTGATGGCCAAAACAAAACAAACAGACATGATCATGTCCAAGGAAAAAGAATTTTTTTTTTTTAGTAAAGAGGGTGGTGACTGGTGAGAGTACTAGGCGCACTAGCAGACATATGGGTCCCATTCATCATCACTCCCTCCACCACCTTCCCTCCTATACTTCAGTCTCTCTCTAATTACTCCCCCAAGAAAAAGCCTTCTTTTTTCCCCTCTCAAAACTACTACTTATTTCTTCACCTGTGCCAAAAGTCTTGAACTTTCTTAAATTTTCTTGCTTTTCTTTGCTTGTTTGTAATGGAAGGTGGCTTAGTTTTACTTGGTGGTGGTTGTGGTGGTGGCGGCAGCGGTGGTGGTGGTGGTTCTTCTGGGTTTTCAACAAATGAGTCAGCAGTGTCAAAAGTGGAGGCTGTTTCTGAGGCAACTTCATATCCAGCTGAGAGTGAGTTGGAGCTAGGCCTGGGGCTGAGCCTTGGTGGTAGTGGTGGTGCTACAGGGAAGACTAAGGCAAGTACTTCTTCATGGGGTGAGTGTGGTAGAATCTTGACTGCCAAAGACTTCCCTTCAGTGGTTTCTCATAGAGCTAATAATAATGGTGGTCCTCCTTCTGTTGCTGTTTCTGGGACCAAGAGAGCTGCTGAGCCTGAGTCTGTCTCCCATGAAGTTGGATCTCCTACTGGTGTCAGGTTTGTTTCTTTGAGAACTTGTTTTTTCTTTTCTTTTATCAATATCATAGTCTTGGGTTTCATTTGAAATGTGAAGCAGCTAGCTTTTGAATGAAAGTCAAGCTGAATATGAAGTTAAATTTCATTGCTTCTCTTTCCATGTTTTTTAGCTCCATGATGTCTTTTACTAGCTATTTGTCTGATTTGTTTTCAAGTTTTTAAAGAATTAATTGAAAAAGAAAAACCTTTAAATGAAAAAAAAAAATTAGAAAAAGCTGCTCACTCCATTTTTTTGAGCATTATAATATTTATGGGGTTCAATAATCTCTATTGTATAGTATCTGAGATATCTCATTTGTGATATATATATATATCCTTCTTTGTTTATCTTATATTTTAATAATCTAATTTTCTTAATGCTTGTTTTCATAAGAAGATTATATTAACACAATCTGTATGTATTCATCTTCCTCTGGTTTTGTTTGTTTTGGCAAATATGTCACCTTTAATTATTTATTTATTGTTCCATGTTGTTCTTTGGAAGCAGTCAAGTTGTGGGATGGCCACCCATAAGGGCTTATAGGATGAACAGCTTGGTAAACCAAGCCAAAGCTGCAAGAGCTGAAGAGGACAAGGGAATTGGTGAAAAAGATAAACCCACCAAAGATGCTTCAAAAAAGAAACTATACAATGGTAACAAAATCAATTCTGCTGCTAATGAAAAAGGACATATTGGTTTTGTAAAGGTGAATATGGATGGAATTCCAATAGGAAGGAAGGTGGATTTGAATTCTCATTCTTGCTATGAGAGTTTGGCTCAAGCACTGGAAGAAATGTTTCTCAGATCTGCTAACTCAGTTGGTAAATTAAGTCCCCTTTCTTTGTTCTGGATTTAAGAACTTTGACATACGAATTTGATAAACGATTTTGTTCTTTTCAAATTGAAATCAAAAGTCCTATATAATTGTCTTCTAGTGTTGTGCAAGTTATTCAGGTAGACTCATTTTTGATCCACCATATTTAATTAACAACCAAAGAGTGGTTTGCTTGATTTATGTTATCCTCCTCTGTTGTTCCGACTCTTCATTTTTTTTTGAAATATCCGTATTTGGTACCCATGTCTGACGCATATCCAAACATGAGTATGGGGATATGATCCCCAAGGATCCTCCAAATACATGAAAAAACTTAGAATAAATCAAACATACCCGTGTCGGACACATACTCATGTTCGACACTCACACCCTAGTCTGAATAACATAGGTTAACCAGATCTTTTCTTGGGATTTATGATAGACGAGCTATGTATATGTTATTATTTGTGTTTGTGAGTGTTAAGTGACATTACCTTTTGTTTTAGGTGCAGAGAAGGAACAAGTAACAAAGGCCTCTAAGCTTTTGGATGGATCATCTGAATTTGTTCTAACTTATGAAGACAAAGAGGGAGACTGGATGCTTGTAGGAGATGTCCCATGGAGGTATGCTTCTATGTTTTGCTAATTGTAAATGTCCATATGATGAGAGGGGAAAGGTGGGAGAATGGGGACATGCAATGGGAAGTTGATAAAAACCCTTAACCAGCCTTTCAATCTGAAGCAACCTATGTTGCTCCGACTCTTCATTTTCTTTTTTGAAGTACCCGTGTCCGACACTCATGTCCGACGCATATCCGGACATGGGTATGAGGATATGATCCTCCAAGTACCCTCCAAATACATGAAAATTTTAGAAAAATTTGAATATACCTATATCCCACACTCACACCCGAATCCGAGTAACATAGGAAGCAACTGCATCCCAAAAAAAAAATAAAAGAAATTTGAAAGTAGTTTGATATTTCCATGTTTATGATCCTTTTTCGTTTCTTCTCGTATTTCAGGATGTTTCTCAACTCAGTCAGAAGGCTCCGAATCATGAGGACCTCTGAGGCTAATGGACTTGGTATATATGTAGAAGAAACATAATAAATTTTTTTTTTTGTTGCTTTTCTTTGGTTTCTGATTCCTGTTAATCTGTTATTCATTTGTTGCAGCTCCAAGATTTCATCAAAGGAATGAAAGGCAAAGAAGCAAGCCGATTTAGCATCATCATCGCGATCCGCCATTTAAATTCCACAGTTTGAACACAGATTAGAGAAGTTGATGAGTTGAAAGCAACATATTGCCAAGATTGGTTTCTCACTACTTGTTAAGAATCGTTCTCGAATCAATTATAGTTTTTCTCTACTTATAAAATGCCATCATATATTGACTGAATGCTGTTTTGTCATACTGTAAATATGGGGAAGTATGAGTTTTGCAGCTGCAATCAAAATCAAGCAGCTCAGTTTAGAAGAAATGTTTTGTGTGTATTCTGATGTTAAAAAGTGTTTCCATTCTGTTGGTTGGCCTTGTTTTTCTTTTATGCTTATTCTTTAATCTGAGGTTTTGAGTGTTTTGTTCATACAAAAATCTGATTTATTGAATTTTTTCTGGCTGAATCATTGATCATTCTTAGCTTCCATATCTGAAGCTGTTATTTCATTGAGGAATCAGCCACATCTTCCCCTGAAATAAGTCTTGAGAATGTTTCGTACCTGACAATATTGGACAAGACACAAACACGATACAAAAAAAATAACTAAAAACACGACACGAAAAAATAACACGACACGAATACATAAATGTTTCAAAATCTATATAATGCGAATTATTAACGTATTAAAGTTTATATAAATAGAAAATACTTTAAACACAATTATGACATGCCAAAATACACGAACACGATAAGGATAATACGAATGGTTAGGTTTTGATGTTACCTACAGATCCTTCTACTTAAAACCTATGTTACTAGGATTTCAAGATGAATGTCGGATACGGGTTGTGTGTTTGATACAGATATGCTCAAATTTTTCAGATATTTGAAGGATCATATTTTCATATCCATATTTGAATATGTGTAAGATAAGAGTATTTTAGAGAAAATGAAAAATTCGTTAACATAGCTTAAAACCAAAACAACTCATAATATTTGAATACTCTACTTTTGGGATGTTCAATGCGGGGAAAAAAAGAAATTTCGAAATCTATCCTAAAAAAAAATAATAATATGAAGTGTCAAAGCAACGTAACATCTCATACCAGAGATAAAAAGGGAAGAACAGAGAAAACAGGTTATAACACAAGAAATTATGGAAGAAGCTTAACAACAAAACTTGGTGGGTGGATATAATCATGCTGGCTTTGTCTTTAGAAGCATCATTGTCTACAGTTAAATGCCTGCAGTTACAACCAACAATAATGAAATGTTTCCTAAATGTAGCAAATTGTCAATGTGGATATAGTATATTATAAATGAGGCTGCAACTTGAGGATAAAAGAAGGGATTATAGATATTGGGATTCGAACTTCAAATCTGCTGGATGTCATTTTTTAATAGTGATAATATAAACCAACTGAGTTAACTCTCGGATTCACCGGCTCAACAGTATGATCTCTAGTCAATCAAGAACCATGATAATACGATCTCCTAACCATTTTCATTTGGACAAATATAGTGAAATTAACATGTTAAGACTGTTTGATCCTTCAAGTCCTGAACAAAAAGTTCATTTTCATGTTTGCTTGAGGACAGAAGAAATGAGATAATTTTTGAGCTTCAAAGAAATGGAACTTTCTTTTTTTGAGGGTCTAATCAGTGATTTGAAGCCATACTATAAGGATGAGATCTAATAAACTCATCCACAAAGCTGAAGTTCTGAAAAAGAAAGATAACATTCAAGCACTCAGTTTGAAGCATTGACAATAAACTGTTTTACTTGGATTAAGCCATTTCTGATAGAAAAAAAAGAAAAAAAAAACCAAAGGAATTTTGTGGTGGAGAAAAGAGAAACATTTAAAAACTTTGCAATCATAGGCAAAAATTATGCAAGTGGTCCTAAAAATATTTCATTTGCCAACCAATTTACTACAGTTATGTTACTCGAATTCGGGTGTGAGTATCGGATACGGGTATGTTCAATTTTTTCTAAGTTTTTTTTTTATATATTTGGAGAGTCATGTCTCTATACCCATGTCCGAATATACGTTGGATACGAGTGTCGGACACAAATACTTAAAAAAAATAAGAATCGGAGCAATATAGTGCTAAATTTTTAGGTCAAGTCCTTAAAAGAAAGGTATTTTCTGGTGCTTGATCCAATCAAATGTAATCTGAGCTATGAAAGCTATAAGATACTGCTCAAGAAAAATGGAACACACTTGGTGGTTAAGATTATGCAATCATTTTGATTTTGACTGTGGAGATTACTAGCCATTGATTAATGATGGTGGTGTCCCATTACCATAATTACTTTCTTTTAATTGATTGACAGATACAACTGTTCTCTACTATGGCTCTCATGCTTAGCTCTCTGCAACTTTTTTTCTGGTTTCTTTATCTTGCAAAAGTAAAGCCTCTTGTATTTATGAAGATCTTTCACCTTGAAGATGGCTTCTTTTCCATTGCCTTTTTAACCTTTTTTTGGCTTTTTTTTTTTCAACTTAGCAATGAAGAGTTATGTTGTTCCGATTTTTCATTTTTTTAAGTATTCGTCTTTGACACCCGTATCCGACGCATATTCGAAGATGAGTATGGGAATATTATTCTCTAAAGACTCTCTAAATACATGATTTTTTTTTAAAAAAATTGAAGATACTCATATCGAACACATATTTATATTTGACACACAGAAATCCGAGTAGTAGCATAGATGAGGAGTAAAAAATCTAAGACCCACCATCCAAAGCACATTTTATCTTTTGTCCCAAAGCTTGTTTTTCATGTAGGCTCATGTAAAACAACAAATAATAGCATTGGAACCCCAACAGCTGGAAAGGTTTTAAGGCAATGCATATCATCTCATCAAATTTTTTTTTTTTTTTGGCTCCACCTGCAATCCTAGGAAGCTCTTGATTGCCTATAACAGAAAAGATAGTTTCACCATTATGTTCAATTGAGCACTGAGACATTTCAACGAGTAAAAGCTGTGTTACTTGGATTTAAGTGTGAGTGTCGGACACAGTATGTGTCCGACACGGATATGTTCAATTTTTTTTTTAAGATTTTTAAGTATTTGGAGGATCATATCCTCGTACTCATGCCCAGATATGCATGGGACACGAATATTTTAAAAAAAATGAAGAGACGGAACAATAGAGTAAAAGTATAAGTTAGATCATAATCTTTAATTCATTCTGCTGTTTGTGCTGTATGGTTGATATATATTGAGGGCATTATATGGTGGACAATATGAATTTTGTACAATCCGATTACCCCAAATATGTGCCCCCAAATGAGGTGAAAGGTTCAGCATGTGGAGAGAGAGGGGCCCCTTGATGCCCATTGCATGATTTCTCCACTTTGTTAGATTGAGGTTTCTGCAATTTAGAGCAGTCAATTAGCCTGCCTAGTTTGCATTTTGCATATTGCATATTATTATGCAGCATATGAAATATGTGGTGCTGGTTCAAGAGAAGGAAAGGAACAATGTAATAGTATATGGCAAGATGGTCCCATGATTGAACTCGAAGTTTAATTCAGTTGGTTTATGCAGTCAACTTTAAGAGGTTTTCAGCAAATCCGAAATTCGAATCCCAACATCTGCATCCATTCTCATATCCTTAGACCGCGACTTCCTTTATATATATAAAAAAAAAAAGCCCATGATTTTGTATCGAAAATTCCATGATCAGGTTCAATGTAAGAACTTCTGCAGCGAAGGATTCATATTGCATGTCGTCCGACATATATTTGGAACCAATGCTATATCGATGAATGTAGCAAAATATATGCCGATGACATCAATTTTAACTACCTTTTCCAGTTACAACTTGACACTACAAACCTATGTTATTCGGATTCAAGTGTGAGTGTCGAATACGGATATGTGTACAACACGGGTATATTTGATTTATTCCAAGTTTTTCTATGTATTTGGAAAATTCTTGGAAGATTATATTCTCATACTTATGTCTGGATACACGTCGGACACGAATGTTGAACACGAATACTTCAAGAAAAATGATAGTCTCTTTTATCCCACTTTCCATTTCCATCCCTAAATCACCTTTTTTTTTTGGTTCTTCAATTCATCACCTCTTTCAGATTCATTAATTCCAGACCAGATATTTTGAATATCATTTGTCATGCGAATGCCAAGTGATGAAACTCTCCGCACATTTTTACAGGAGTTTGTCGACATCCAAGTGAACTAATAACAATATATATAATCTAGAAATTTGTACTCTGATCATTACTAGCGTGCTAGCAGTATTGATAATATCGGACACAACATAATTACACAACACTAACATAACATGATACGAATATATGAATGTGTCAAAATTTATATAACACAAACTATCAATGTCTCAAAATATATAAAAATATGTAATACCTTAAACACGATTATGACACCAAAAAATAACAAAAACACAACATAAATACCCGGATTGCCACCTTTCACCATGCTACCAAATAACAATTTCATTTTTGAAGCTTAAGAAAGAGATGTTCCAATTTTTGCATTTCTTGCATGAATGCACTGAAAATGAAATAAGAAGATACAACAAAATCTTACAGAATTAGCACAATAGTACCCAACATAAAGCTCCATTTTGTTTCTCTTTTCAGCCTCCAGTTATTCATATGGGTTATACATTAAACTTATACAAAGTTACTCAAGTTTCTACTGCAAAAACTCCCTTGGATCAGTGACATAACCAGTCAAAGCTGATGCAGCTGCTGTATATGGGGAAGCAAGATATATCTGCCCTTCCTTGTGCCCCATCCGACCAGGGAAGTTCCTGTTTGTTGTTGAGACACAGACCTGCAAGGGTGTTCCCATTAAAATTATTGCCTTAATAAGAGCAAATAAAAGTATATATAGCTGCCATTTTCATGAGAATGAGCTATGTTACTCCGATTTTTCATTTTCTCTAAAGTACTGGTGTCCAACACCCATGTCCAACACATATTCGGACATGGGTATGAGGGAACGATCCTCCAAATATGTGGAAAAACTTAAAAAAAATTGAGCATACCCGTGTCGGACACATATCCGACACTCACCCATGAGACCGAGTAACATAGAGAATGAGATATATCTCTAAACTCTATTCAAGATCCAACTGGGTAAACTATGGGAAACAAATCGAATGCTCTTGAAGGCTATGTTGCTCCGACTCTTCATTTTTCTTGAAGTATCCGTGTCCGACATGTGTGTCCGACGCATATTCGGACATAGGTATAAGGATATGATCCTCCAAATACAAGGAAAAACTTAGAAAAAGTTGAACATACCCGTGTCGGAAACATATCCGTATCCGACACTCACACCGGAGTCAAAGTAACATAGCTTGAAGGTATCCCGCTGGGAAACAAAAACTAATTACCTTAGGTTCATTCATGCGTGCATATGTGTCTTTAGGGCCACCCAAACAAGCACCACAGCTAGGGCTTGCAGGTGTATCACAGCCAGCTTCTTCGAATATCTGGGAGCATGTCTTCCCACCAGATCCTGGTACAGGGAGAGTATATACGTCCAACCAAACCTGCCAATTTTAACAAGTTAATAGGGCACATTCTTTTATCATACTATTTCTTTCTTCCTTAATTCGAATCGCAAATCGAATGACATATTAACGTTAATGATAAAGAATTACACCTTTTGCGTAGCGGGGACAAGGAATGTGGGAACTTTGACCTTCTTCCCCTACAGTTCAAGCAAATTAAAAATTTTCAGCTTAAGAGAAAGTCACAACTTAATATTGATTCTTGTAGAAAAAATATGCAATAATGTCAGAGCTCTCCGTCTCTCTTATCTTAACTCTTCCCTTACCCACAGGAATTTCGATCTCAACTTATTTCAGCATGTAAAACGAAAAGGATGAGGAATGGGAGTGTATGACTCTTACTGAAGCTAGAAAGACTTTAGCAGCAGCAAGAAAATCTTCTGTTTTTCCACCAGTACAAGATCCAATATATACTCTGTCAATTTTAACATCTTTGCATTCTTTTGCCAAAGCACGATTATCAGGAGAATGTGGCTGCAAAACAAATTTAACAAATTACTCCAGTGTACAGACAGACTATGTTGCTCCGACTCTTCATTTTTCTTGAAATACCCGTGTTCGACACCCGTATCTGATGCATATCCGGACATGGGATCCTCCAAATACATGGAAATCTTAGAAAAAATTGAACATACCCGTGTCGGACATATACCCATGCCCGACACTCGCACACGAGTCCGAGTAACATAGCAGACAGACATTCACGAGAGAAGAAGATAGATAAGTAAAAAGCAACTTTTATGAGATAATCTTTAGTAAAGAGGAAAAGCAATGGGGAGAAGGGGGTGGAGCTGTATATCAGAAAAAAGAACCCATCACTTGACTTAACAGAGACACCCACCTTAGCCACCAAGGGCTCCAATTTTGAGACATCAAATCTGTACTCAGAAAGAAAACTGAAAGCCAGAGGATGTAATTATATAAGTACTCATCTTTAATACAGTTCCAAGCATGAAAATACAATAAACATCAACCATGAAAGAACATAAAACCACATCCTATTTCCGTCTCAAATACCATTATATGTGGGGTATAAATCATAGTGAAACATACTAGGATTTACAGTACTAATTTTATTTACACGATCATTTTATTTCAATCGGCTATAAATTTTCATATGAGAAAACGATAACTCAAAGAAGAATGAGACCACTCTCCCACCAAAGCAAATGAATCAATAGCAGACAAGACCGTGATAATAAGAACTTGATCTCTTGATTAACCATTTAATCACAAAAAATCTACCTTGCTTGTGCATCACTGTAAACTGGTTCATATGACACAGATGTTTTATCCTGTGCAAAGCAAAAGATATAACCCATAAGCTAGGCAGGAAAGCAGCAATAGACATTAAAAGAAAACAACTTTGTGCAAGAGTAGACATTGATCCAAGCAGTGAAATGGGACCAAACACACTCAATGATTTTTGCGCTCACCTCGAGGTACTTAAATGTAGTACTATCAGCGGGAACAACCCCATTCTTTCCACCAGCTTCAACAACCATATTGCATAATGTCATCCGTTCTTCCATCTACCCAATACAAGTAATCAGGAAATTAAATTCATGATTTCTTCCAACAAAAAAAAAAAAAATAGCTCAGAAGATTTTTGAAGGACCTAATTATAACAGTTATGGAACATTTCAAGTTCGCTTACATTTAAACTTTCAACAGTTGTTCCAACAAACTCCATGGATTTATATGTTGCACCGGCTACAGATATTTCACCAATGATCTGCCCAACGATAACCATTTTAAGTCAAACAGAACAGAAAGCTATACTCATTCTATGACCAACCATTATATAAAGTGCAAAATGAACAAGATTAATATCCCCACGTGAACACAGTTACTACTTCATGCTTATCAAAATGGAACAATTGCCTAAAAGTATATGATCTTCCTAAAAGTATATGATCTTACCTGCAAAATCAAGTCCTTTGCAAGCAGATAAGGAGGCATTTCACCATCCATCACAAATCTCAAAGTGGGTGGCACCTGCAATTGAACATGCAACATGTAAGTATTATACCACCAAATTAATTGTAAGTACCAGCCTTCAACTCATAAAAATCCTCAATATCCATTCACAGAAGAAAAAGCAAAGATGGTCGTCAGATCAAACTATATACCTAGAGCAACAAACATGAAGGAGAAAACCACTCATCAAACCACTAAAACTTTGCCAAAAATCCTTCAATGACTTTGTTTAATAGAGTTGGATCACCTTAAACCCTCTCATTTGGTAAAAAAAAAAGGTTGATAATTCTACGGGAAGCATAACGCTAACAAGCAGATAAGGTAGCCAGATACAATGTCTGACTAAGTAGTGAAAGACAAACAATGATATTAAGGAAAGAAAACATTTAGCAAGTTACAGTACTAGTAGGAAACCAAATGAAAATCAAAGAATGAGCAAAAAAAGATAGAGGCATATTTAATCAAAAGAAACAGTAAAGCATAATTAACAAACCTTGAGCAGAAGCTTCCCGGCGCCTAATACAAAGCCTGCATCTGTATTTCCAATTCCTGTAGCAAATTGACCGAATGCTCCGGCAGTGCAGGTGTGAGAATCTGTCCCTAACAAAACCTGAAGGCAGCGATAAAGAACTTAACAGCAGTTCGAGAACATAAGGCATAAATTGAAGTTTAACGATTCAATAATTCCGGTAAGGAAATAATACCTCTCCAGGCCTGCAGTGACCTTCTTGGGCAAGTGCAATATGGCATACACCTTTATAATCAGGGTTTGCCTGCCATGTTATGAATTAGAATTCAACTTTACGTCAATAAACAGAGAATATACCCCGAGTTCCTCAAAATATTGGACTAGAAATGAATTAAAAGATAAAGAGTGTCATACCTTAAAATTACTAAGATCTTTTATATCATAAAAATACTTGATATTTTGCTCTGTGCAAAAATCCCTCAAAATATCCACATTACGATTTGCACGTTCATCACTTGTGAATATATAATGGTCAGGTATAATAACAATCTTTTCATGGTCCCAAACCTTCAATACCAAAATGATGGTAAACGGTTAATGAATTCAACCACTGCAGATAGACAGCTGTGAACACAAGTAAACACACACACACACACACAAGGCTGAAGGATCCACTACCAAGCTAAAGGAAATTTGAAGTATTTTACCGGAAAATGAAACAAGAGAACCCACCAAAATCAGTTTCCAATCTTCAAAAATATCCAATTGAGAAGAAGCTTACAGCAGTGACATAGCTATTGTTACTTCATTAAATCACAAATTTCAATTTTGAAATGCTATGTAAACTCAAAAGGCTAATTAAATTCTAATAAGCATCACCAAGAGCTCAATTATGCACAAAACTAACCTAAGAGAAAAAATAAATTAATTAAACACACCAAAAACAAAAAGATAACAAGATAGCAGATGAACTGAATACCTCTGCATTTTCACCAAATTCTTTCTTGAAGATACCAATGGAACCAGGACCACAAACATCATGTGTCATCAATATATCAACATTAACCCAAACATTATCACCTGGACTCAACTGTGGTTTCTCAGAGGCTCTTGCAAGAATCTTCTCTGTCATTGTCATTCCAGTCTTCACCTGAAAAAGAACCCAATTAAAAAAAAAAAAAAAACTCATCAATGAAAATCCATTAAACAATCAATAAAAATCAACAATGAGAATAAAAAAAGGAACTAACAGAGCCAGTGGTGGCTGGTTTACGCTCTTGCTGGGGTGCCATGACTGAGACGATTTTCTTCGAAACTTGTTTCTTGCATTTGTGAATGGCAATTTGAGATGTTGAAGGAAAAGCAGAAAAGCCCAAATCTTTCTGGCCATAAAAAAATGGGTTTGTGCTTATTAGTCAAAATAATCAACAACAATCAAAATCTAGAACATTAGTAATCGAAAGCATTGACCTTGTTGCTGATGAAGGAAGAAGTTGGGGACGGAGAAACCAAAGAGGATGCCATAAGATTCAGCTCTTAGTTAATTACCAGAGAAATGTAAAAAGGAGGAGAGGGTTGTTGATTTTCTGTTTGTTTCGCAAGAAAAAAAAAAAAAAAAAGGAATAGAGGCGGCGCAAGCGCAGATAGAAAAAAGACGAGCAACTACACCAGCATACGAATTAGCGGCAGTGAGAGATTGTGGAAATGGCGTGTGGTGATTTGTTAATTAATTAATTGAGAAAAGTACGTTATGAGATTTACTAAAATATACATTTATTTTTATTATTTTTATAGCTTGAAAATTACCTCCTTAGTTTTGATGAAAAATACATTAATTTTTTTAGCTTAAACTTTAAATATATTTTAAATAAAAAATAATTATATTTTTTTAATTATTAATCATATATTTTTTATTTATTTTACTTATTTTTAATTACAAAATAATAAAAATTTAATTATTTTTAAAATTATTTTTAATTTAGTAAACAAAAACAACTTATTTTTAATTCAATATATTAACTTTAAAATAAATGTATTTTCTTTTCAAAATAAATTAATAAAATTATTTTAAAAAATTTAATTATAAAAAAATTGATTAAAAAAATAATAAATAAATAAATGAAAAAAAGAAAAATAAATAAAATTATAATCTTAATATTTAAGGTCAAACTTAAACAAATATAAATTTGATTAATGAAATTCTAACATTAGTTACTTTTTTTGGTTATCCAAATATCTTCATATTTCGTCCAAGACTAATCCTTTGAGGTACTTTCGGCATCAAAATAAAAATTTCTTCCAAAAAATTTTTTTGCGTTCACATCATTAGTTATTTTTTAAAAAATATAAAATATACTTTTTAAGTTAATATATGTAAGTTTATTTTTAATAAAATTTCATGAATGATAATTATATTTTATTTTTTCATCAATTTTTATGTAATTATATGTTAAATATTTTAAACTTATCTTTAATTCAATTATATATTAATTTAAGAAGAATTTATTAAATTATTTTTATTTAAAATAAATAAATTAAAATTATTTAAAAAAATTTAATGATAAAAAAATTAAAATAAAGATAAATAAATAAAATGAGAGTATTTTTAATATTTAATCACCAGAAAAATGTAAAAAGGAGGTGAGGGTTGTTGATTTTCTGTTTGTTTCGCGAGAAAGAAAAAAAAAGGAATAGAGGCGGCGCAAGCGCAGATAGAAAAAAGACGAGCAACTACACCAGCGTACGAATTAGCGGCACTGAGAGATTGTGGAAATGGCGTGTGGTGATTAGTTAATTAATTAATTTAGTAGAATGGATCCCACTTTGAATACTTTTTTTTTTTTCCTTTGGGCAAAAACCAAATCTTCAAAAGATAACAACTTCACAGTCACATACAGCTTCTCCAGAGAAAATTCATATATCCTTTTTGGGCTAAGTGTTGGGTCTAGTTGGACTCTGTAGCCCTCTTCCCCGAAATCAAAATCTCGTTAATTTTCCTCCCTGGGCTTCACGGTTTCTCAATCCACCTACTTAAAAGCTCCCAACTTTCAAAACCCAGCTTTCTCAACCTATCTCCAACGTTTCTTCTTCTCGGAATTTAAGGTACAATCTTCTTTCTTCTTCTCATTGTTAATTGTAAGTTTCTGTAGCTGGACATAATCCATGGTTGATTAATTTCTATGTTGAGATGATTTGTTTTAGTTGGGAAACTTGTTTATATTTTGTGGTTTATTTTCAATTTTGTGGATTAAAAATTGATTTTTTAGACAATCCCATGTCAAAAAGTGGATTTATTTGATGATTGTCTGTTTGGGGTATGCCATTGAATCAATAGTCATGAATTAATTATGGGTTCTCTCATTTATTGCTTTGAGTAAATTTTGTCCTTTTTTTTTGTTTGAGCCATGTGGATTTGTGTATAGGAATCTCTCTCTCTTTGAATGATGAATTTGAATCAGTTCTTGGTTAATTGGGATTGCCTCAGGTAAGGGCAAATGATGAACAGATGAAGCCCCGTAGAGTTTGTTTTTAGCATTTCTCATTCATTTTACAAGCTTTCATTCATGATTATGAACTTCCTTTTCAGAATTCAATGCCTAGTTCGACTGGCTTACTGAAAAATGAACATAGGTCCATTCATCTGATGAATTGTTGCTTCCAACATTTTTTAAGCCAAGTGGTTTATTACTCTTGAAATGAAGAGGAAATGTTTTAAACATTTGGCCTTTTCTTTCTGTTTCATAGTTGATAGACAATCCAATCATTTGAGCTGTTAAATTAGTAAAGCTCTTACTATATTTGTATACTAATTTCTGCTATATTTGAACAGCTTTCCTTTGTTTACTGTTCAAGCGAACCCTGCAATGGTAAAACAATCTTCAATCTTAGATTTTCCTTCTTAGAATCTGATGGAGTTAAAATATTGTGGAAGCAAAGGTTGCCCTAACATCAGTGGTGGTTCTTCTCCAACTCGACCCAAATGGAGAAAACTTGCATATGGAGGGATGCAACCCGGTTTTGATGACAATCACACAGATGAAACTTTCCTGGAAGACATGGTCATGAATGCTAATGTTGTTAAAAGGAATATGCTTAAGGTGATGCAAGATTCAGTTTCTATCTCACAATATCTATGCATTGTTGCTCTTGTGGTCTTGGTCTGGACCTACACCCTTAGGTCAACCCTCAATGAAAACTCCCTCTTGCTTCTTGATGTAACCCTTCTTGGTTCAGGTTTCTTAATTCTCCTATTAACTGAAAAAATGCTATCCTTCAATCTTCTTTTGCACTATGTCCTCAATGTTTCCTTTTTTACCACTAGTTTGTATGTTTTGGCTCCTATCTACCAAATCTTGACAAGGTCCATTAACTCTGATTCCATTTGGGCAGTAACTGTTTCACTTCTCTTGCTCCATCTTTTCCTACATGACTATTCTGGTTCTACATAAGAACTCCGGGGGCTCTTAAGAACCCTAACTTGACTAGTTGTATTTCCTTAAATGCTTCTATTGTGGCTTCAGTTTTCATAGCATTTCGATTACCATCAAGGCTACACGTTTTTGCTACTATGCTATTCTCATTACAAGTCTTCCTCTTTGCACCACTGGTCACCTATTGTATCAAGAAATACTCTTTCTGCTTGCACCTTTTGTTTTCTTTGGGGTTAATGGCTGTGACTTTGACATTTGTTTATAGTCTGCACTGCCTACTTTTTGTGCTATTGCTGGGAATTTTGGTCTTTGTTAATGTGGTTTGTCCCTATTGGCTTTTATGGATTCAGGAATACAAGTTTGAGATTAATGGTCCATGGGATGAGGCTAAGCTTTGCTTTGATATTACAGATTGAAAATTACCTAATAAGAATTCAATTGCTTGTAGAATTGTCTCCTTTTAGTGTCAACTGTTATTCACTATTTTAATCTGCTTTTTCTATGAAAGGGATGGTTCTTTGATACAAATAACCCTTTAGCAGGGATTCATTATTTCATGGTAAAATCATCAAAAGTGGGTCATGTAAATGTTAAGCCAGCAAAATCAAATGTTGCAAGTTGCAACTAACCTTCAAATCATGTATTGCATGTTATAATCTCAGTCAAAAAGAATTATGCTATTGTTGCTTTGATTTTTTTTTTCCCAGTGAATGTGCTTTAATGCACTGTATCAAATCACAGTGAACAATGAAAACCTTCAATGGCAGTAATCTGTTATATAAAATATTTCGCCAATAGCGGAATATCACTTGCACCAGTTAACTATAACAGCCCTAACATCTACAACATCTTTCTTTATTTTCAGATTACGGCTTTTTTTGTAATTAAAAAAAAAAAACAGCCCCATCTTCTGAGGATGAATTGGTATGCATTTATACAAGTCAGTATGTATATGATTCCCATATAATTGGAATGGCTTTATCTCTTGGCAAGATTTTGCTACCTATGTTAATAAACCTCAGTAATAGCATCTTTGATCAAGAAGCATGTGGAATTAACGATCGATTACCAGATCATGGTTGCAAGAGCTATCAGCAACAAAAAATCCTGACTATATGTAATATAAACTGTCTCCATATTTACACTTGAGTGCTACTGATATTTTACATGAACTCATGAGGCAAAGGGCGATGGGAAATTCAAAGCGGAATACTTAAAAACTATGTTATTCGGACTCGGATGTGAGTATCGGATACGGATATGTTTAATTTTTTTCTAAGATTTTCATGTATTTGGAGGGTGTCCTTGGAGGATCATATCCTCATACCCATGTCCGCATATGTGTCAGACACGAGTACTTCAAGAACTTGAAATGAACATAGCTTAAAAATGATTGCAAAATTCAGTGGGATTATTGACACCAGCAACACATACCGGAAAAAACTTGGGTGGACAGCTTGAATGAGTAGTATAATTTCAGTAAAATGCAGGTCAATACAAGTTAACAATAAAAGAAATCATGAGATTGGAATCAAAACTCAAGAATAATATCGAAAGATCAAAAGCAACGAGTCTAAATATACAACAAAATATAGGAAAAAACTTAATTTCTTCCTCATAAGACATAAAAGCATTGAGCACAGACCTCATTGTTCAGTTCTCTCCACTGTGGTTACTTGTCCAGGGCTTCAGCTATTATCATTACACTTTGTTGTATCAAAAACGAATTCTAATATAATTCTTCAATTTAATTTAATTAAAAAATTTATTTACTAGGTAATAAATGTTATTTTTGTCAATATATTGTTATATTATTATGAGTGTAATAATGCTAAGTAATTGTAAATCCTAATAAAAATTAGTAGTTGAAATAAGCTAGGAAACCATCCCAGTCCCACCAGGTTCCTTAGAAAACAAGTTTCAGAGTTTATATATAACAATCCTATTTCAACTCGACATCCTATTCCTAGGCTTATAAATATACATCGATTATAACTCATATATCATTACTTTTACTTCTGAATTTATTACTTCTGTTTCATAGTTTTCTCACATTATAATGGCGGTGCTGCAAGGTAAGAGAAAGCCAAATACTATCGATTGTTCGTGTTCTCCCAGGAAAAGAAGAAGAAAAACGCTTGATTCTTCATCGTCATCATCATCATCAAGCATTGTTGATCAACTTCCAACTGATATCCTGAGGTCTATCTTCAGCAGGTTTACTTTCAAACATCTTGTTCAAGCCAAAGCTGTTTGTTCCTCTTGGAACTTACTTGGAGAAGAGTTTATTTCCAGGATGCCATGGCTTATCCTTCCTTCAAAGGAAGAAGTTGAAGAAGGAGATGGTACTGATGTTAACAACAATGGCTACAATGGGTTTTTGAATCTTGGGGAGAATCGGGTTTATAGCCTGAAAACAACACCAAAAGAGTTTAGGGAAAGTATCTGCATTGGTTCATCAAACGGGTGGCTAGTTTTCTTGGAGGAAAAGGCTGTCCCTTTTCTATTCAACCCTTTCAGGCAAGTTAAAATACAACTCCCTTCCGTTCATCATCTGCTAGGTTTACTAAAGATGGAAAGAAACATGGATGGTGACTATGAACTTGATTATTATTTCAAGGATTATAAGGAATCTAGGTTTCTATTTAAGTTCTGTGGGAAGCAACAAGTACGAGAATGTTTTATTCAGAAGGCAATCCTGACAGGAGAACCTGATTCTAACAACAAAAATTATGGTCTGATTCTGTTGTGCAATAATGGGGAAGAGATTGCATATCATCAAAGTGGAGACAGTTTCTGGACTGTACTTAATGTTGGCCATCCACCTTACCAAGATATAATCTGCCATGAAAACTATCTCTATGCATTGAGTGAGAAGAACAGTATTGAAGTATGGGATTTGCAAGGCGGCTGTGTCAGCAAAAAGTCTGATTTTGGTCTTCCCTTTCCTGAGAAATCACTTGCCAAAGGAAATTCCTTAAGAGATGTTTGCACCAGCAAGTTTTATTTGGTTGAATCAGGTGGGGATCTTCTGTTTGTTGTGAGGTTCATTGGGTATTATGTGGATTGGGATGGGACATTGCTTCGTGAATCAGATCTTTTAACTGATTACTGCACACAGCCTAAGGTTTGCTCTTATAAAACATGTTTGTTTCATGTTTATAAGTTGGATTGCAATGAGTTCAAATGGATGGAGATGGAATCTTTAGGCGATCGAGTTTTGTTCTTGGGTGGAAATCAATCTGTTTCAGTCTCAGCTCAATCTTTTCCAAACTGTGAAAAGAACTCGATTTATTTCACTGATGATTACTGGGAGAAAATGGAAGAAGATTACTTGTATGGAGGTCATGATATGGGCATTTACAACTTGAAAGATGAAAGTGTGAAGCCAATTTATGAATTTTCATCAGACAAGATTCAACCACCACCTTGTTGGATCATCCCACCAGCCATGCTAGAAAAAGCCTAAACAAGTCTGCTGCAAGCCTGCAACTAAGTTTTTTCCATGAAATATTCATTTTCTTGTAGTCTGCTGCAAGCCTGCAACTAAGTTTTTTCCATGAAATATTCATTTTCTTGTAGTCTGCTGCAAGCCTGCAACTAAGTTTTTTCTATGAAATATTCATTTTTCTTGTAGTGAACCAACAGCTTATTAATATGTAGACTGCTGTGATTCATTTTGATATGTATTATTTTAATTTTCTCTGCTTTTCTTGTTGTTTAATGTCTCTGCCATGTTCTTGTTAGAATAATAAACCATACTAAATTTAGTTTTTGTCCTCTTCAAAGATGCAAAGTACAGTATCCACCTGCATGCTGCTTTTAACATTTCTGTGTTAATTATAAACTATCAAATGGATGTCAAAGTACTTTATACCTGGTATTAATTAATGGATTAATTAACATGTTTAACAATATTAGTTTCATTGTTTTAGGTGCAGTACTCTTTGCTTTAGTGTTTCAAATAATAATGATCGTTTAAATCTCATCTCAAGATAGAAACCTTTCATGTAATTTGGCTAATTTTTTTATAGTATCAGTTTTATTTATCAAGTTAATTAATACTATCTGTTAGTTTTATGGGGAAAGCACCCTGTGGTTAACCCAAAATAAATTAAGCCCCTGAGGTTAAAAATCTGACACTGAACTACCCCTATGCTTGTCTCTGTTAGTTTTATATATACCTAACACTGTTAACCATAACCCTATGCTTCTCTTAACACCATATTTGGAATATGTGGATTTATGGTTCCTGCTGAATCAGCCTTAAATTCCTCAATTTGATTCACTTCACATGAAATCATATGATAGCCCAGCTGATGGAAAAAGTTCATTTCAGGTATGTTATTCTCCTGAGCTAGATTTTAATAGTTACTATTTTATCTGGTGTATTATACACAACTTCGTAATAAAAAGAAATTAACAATTTTTTTTTTATAGAAAAAAATTGTAAATTTCTATTTAAAATACCACCCACTCTGGTTATGCAAGCACAACAAAGATGCTTATGTTATGCATGAAGCATGAAAATATTCAATTTGAAGTGTTTATCTTCCATTTTTCTCAATCACTATATACTTCAATGGAGCTCTATAAGCAGAAAAAATACATCAGATGTTCTTGTCTTAAACTGTGTTGCTATTGCTGCTAGGGAACAGCCACCTCCATCAACTATAGGCGCTTCTTGTGTATATGTCATGTTTAGACCTGACAAGAAACTATATATTGGAGAGGTATTTCTCTGATCTATTCATTGTTTTTATTATTGATTTGATCTTTGAAGTTACACAGAATGTTGTATCTTCCAATGTAAAATCTTATACCATACATTTGTCTTTTGCAAACAGACAGATGATCTTGATGGTCGAATTTGTTCCCATCGTTCAAAGGAAGGGATGCAAAATGCTTCTTTCTTGTATTTCACAGTTCCAGGGAAGAGCATTGCTCGCCAACTAGAAACTCTTTTAATCAACCAACTCTTAAGTCGAGGCTTCCCACTCACCAATTTGGCTGACGGTAAGCATCAGAATTTTGGCACATCCAATCTCTCATTAGACAGCATAACTGTTGCCTAACGAGTTAAAATGAGGAAACATGGTTCATGTTTTCCATCAAATGTATATCAATATGTAAAATTTTTGTAACAACAATGGATTTCGAATCGATTTAGAAGTGGGTGCAGCAATTTTGCCTTTGATCTAAGTTGCTCCACTTGCTGTGTACATGCATCACACCTGTAACCAAGGGTAAAATTTTCTTGTTATCACTTAATCAGCATGTATCTGTAAGTCCATTTTGAGGTATATATGCATTGCAACTTTCATCTTTGCCTAGTATTTGTGTTTCAGTTTAAGATTTTGTAGCAACTTGTTAGTTATTACTACTATTACTGTCTTAAGATTAAGGTTTCTTTTAATCATGGGTTTTTCTTCCTGTTTCTTTCTTATCCCATGCTTTATGTTCATAGCTGGAAGGATTTAAATTTATCATTAGAAAATTTATTGTTGGGGTATGGCTGGAAGGATTAAGGTTTCTTTTAATCATGGGTTTTTCTTCCTGTTTCTTTCTTATCCCATGCATGATGAACTTTGAAGTGATGTAGTTTTTGTTTATGTTACTTAGACTCGGTGAGTGTCGAATACGGGCATGCTTTCAACGTGGATGAAAGGTCTTTGGAAGATCATATCATCATATTTATATCTGAATATATATCGGATACGAATATCAAATACGAATATTTTTATAAAAAAATGAAAAATCGGAGTATAATAAGTTTTTGTTATAGGAACTAGATTGTTGTCCATGCAATGCATCGTGTTTCTATTTTTCTTTTTTGTAGGAGAGGAATATAGTTTAAGAAATGTTCTATCAATGAAATATAAGAGAATGAGTAATTTTCCTTCCTCTCCTTTCTCCTTAGATTAGAATTCTGGTGAAATATAAATGTCGTGAAAGAAACTTGAAAAAGTAAAAAAAAAAAAAAAGAAAGGCTTTGGTTTGAGCTGCATTTCCAAAGTTCCAAATATTTACAATTTCTAATGTATTCCAACTGAAGAAAAACATGGAAAATTTCATCACTAAAGAGAAGAAAAAAGAAGGGATTGAATGAAAAGTAAAGCTAAATATAACAAATTTATAAGATATATAGCAAGCTCTGGTGGTGATCATCAAACTGACTAAATTGTAAAATTATGCCAAGAGCCAGAAATTTTTATGGGTCTTGGAGTTGAGAACATAACCCCCATTTTGTCCCTTTTTCTGCACTCCAACACAGGTGCATGGGCTGTTCTCAATCAAATAATCTGCTGTGTCTATCAGTTTTGATCCTCTCATTGACCCGCTAGGCCGCCTATATCTGTTTGTAAATGGAGAAAATAAATGTTACCAAGTGTTCTAAAACAAGGAATAAGAACAACAACAGGAAGCAAATCTTGGTTTGAAACTCACCCAAGTATTGCTGAAGAGAGACTTCGCTTTTGGCCTATGATAATAAGATCAATTCCTAGAGCTTTGCTCTTAGAAAGAATTACAGTAGCCTTATCCTTGCCATCCATGTCAGTTTTCTCTATACGTACAGGGATTTTAGGCTGAGCAATCTCGCATGCACGTTTCATTTGGTCAAGAAAATCTATGTCAGTGGAAGCTCCTCCTTCAGCTGGGACAGAATTAGGAGCTATGGCACTGGCACCAGAAGAAATACTCGGTCTCCTGAGGAAAGTAGATAATGTGTTTTTCCATGAATTAGGGTTTTCAGTATGAAAAAGAATAAGCTCATCTTGGTCTAGCAATGCATGGGAAAGTGCATATTGGAGGGCTGCCGCAGAGTGGGGAGTTGGGTCAGCTACCACCATTACTTTTCGTGCCGGTGGAGTCACCATTAATGGCCACCAGCCAGCAGCAAACAAAAAAAAATGAATAAAAACAACCACCACTACCACCACTACCAAGAAAGAGAGGTTTGGAATTGAGGTGAAAACAATGGCATGTAATATGAGGTTGTCATTTTTGGGGGTCATGAGCTTTCCGGAAGTTTACCATATTAGCAAATAGTTTTGCTTTAATTTTGTGATCGACAAGTTGGAGATTGGTGGCTTTGAGCTATTTTTTGGGGGGTTATAAATCAGTTCTCTCTGGTTGTATATGCTAATTTTAGTGAATCCATAAGACTTGGTCAATGCCAGCAAAAACCCTTTTTTTTTATACAAAATAGGCCATAGTTTAAGAATAAAAAAAGAGTTATAGATGATGAGATTCGAATTTTAAACCTGTTAAATATTATCTTTTTAAAATGGCTGCATGAACCGATAAAACCTTTGCAAATGAACAAAAGAAGAGAGTTGTTTACAGGGCAAGGAATGTTGTTTTTATAAATTCCATAACTAAATGATCATGTGCTGGTTCAGGATATGGTTTTACAATATTTCCTGAAACAATTTACCAAACCCATTTTAAGAATATGGATGAACAATCCAGGTTTGGCAGAATCATTAGTAATTGCTACATCTCCAATCATAGGTTAAGATTCAAAGTACAACTCTCTTCTTTCCCTTGTTGAACTTGGCCAAATATGTCAAATACTGAAATTTAAATGTCCTGAATCCAGAATTTGATGTCCTCCAAATTTTAATACAGTTAAGAATGGCTTGAACCATTGAAAATAGTAAGTTACTGAAAATGCAAGATTATACTTGGAACTCATTCTATCTTACTAGCAAATACATGTTCTTAATCTGCTAATATAAATCAGTCAAAAATACAAGAGGGCACCTCTCAGTCTCTACATACCATTTGTTCCTTTCAATTGATACATAATCCTTACAAAATGAAAGGATAGTTTCATTTAATCGACAAAATGATGCAAAGTATTATATGAGCTCAGTATTGAAAACTCATGCCAATGACTCAAGACTTCAATCTTCCCCCACCTTGCAGATTGCTGTATCAACAAGCAGGAGTTGTTTGGCAGCTAGCATGTGAAAATTTTATCAGTGGGGCATCCAATTAGCCAAACTTAATCCATTATCAGGCAGGAGAATGGAGATATAAAAAACAAGAACTTTCAAGAATTTTTTCATTGAAAAGCAAACATGTGTCAATGGCTATGTTACTCGGACTCGGGGGTGAGTATCGGATTCGGGTATTTGTCCAACACGAGTATGGTTAATTTATTCTAAGTTTTTCCATATATTCGGAGGATCGTACCCTCATACCCATGTCCGAATATGTGTCGGATACAAGTACTTCAGGAAAAATGAAGAGTCGGAGTAACATAGGTCAATGGCATGAACCTGTTTTCACAATTTATTATTATTATTCTGTTTAAAGGATCAATGCACAGATACCTACCTACAAAACTTTCAGCTTTTGGCATTTAATTTCTCCAAAAGGATTTTGTTCAATAGGCCAGGGTTTGCTTTGCCTTTTGATAGTTTCATTACCTGCATATGATCACTATTTTCAGAGGAAGTGTACCAACTACCAAGTACCAATAACTTCATACAAGCAAACGAAATGTAACTTTCTTGTAAACTTAATGTACCTGGCCAGCAAAAAAGCCTTGTAGCTTAGTTTTCCCACCACGATATTGTTCTAGCTGCTTTGGATTCTCTGAAAGCACTTTATCTACCATTTTCCCAATCTCAACAGGATCTACTATCTGCAAATGTTGGAACATATGTTATATTTCATAATCTCTAATAAACCATCATTTCAATAACAAATATCAAAGAAATTACATATCAGCTTATACGAATTTGGGTGTATATATCTTCCTCTTTATATCACCTAATTTGACTCCAACTTTACCAATCCAATGCCCATTTAACGAGGAATGATAAAACTTCAACATTCAAGCTCAAGCCAAGGTCAAAGATATGCACCTTGCAGTTAATTACATAAGCTCGTCAATCGAAAGTTACAGCATTCACCAAAAAGTTTCGCTTTGTTTGTACACCAATTTATGGGTACACTCCTGCTCAAATTTCTAACCCTATCCTTTCATGTTCAAAGAATTCAAGACTTACAACTAAAACTTCACTTCTGGGTTAATCTTAAGAGACATAGACATTTATGTTTAAAGGAGCTTAATAGGCAAAGTAGCTAACTTGCCTGAACGAGATCCTTCTCTTCTATGAGTCCCTTGACGGTTCCACCTTTGGCTAGCAGCTCAAATAGTATCTGCGACATTTTAGGAGAAATTGATAAAAATAATAGAACTGTATAACACTTCCAAAGAATAAGGATTTTATAAGTAGAAATAATTGAAACACTTCTTTTTTCTTTCTCACTCATTTGTTTATAAGACAGTATCACTTCCAAAATACATCCCCTAAAGCTATCTTGTAAAAACATAAAAATGTCTCTGCTAAGTCATATAATATCTGCAAATCAAACAGCTGTCAGACTCTCAAAACTTTGAACTGTTTCACCAGTAACAGAAGTAAACTTTTACCTCTTTCCCAATCTTTCCACTAATAGTCCCACCTTTAATGGAAGCTATCAGCTCTGCTAGCTCTTGTGGTGTTAGTTTGATCTCATTAATGGACAGCTTTTCATTTTTCATATAGGCAGCAATATCACCCATGATCCAATTGGCAGCCAGTTTTATGTCGGCACCAGTTGAAAGAGTTGCATCAAAATATTCTGCAACCTAAGACATTAATTATGTAAAGAAGAAAACCCAACTTAGATCGTTTTAGTATGATCCCAAAAAAGATAATATTAAGAGGGCATGCAAGGACTTGAAGTAAAAAGTTAAAAGAAAGTTCAACAAGGTACTGTCTAAAAAGCTTGCCAACACTACTTACAGAAAAAGGGAAAAAGAAAGATAAAACCTAAGAGAAACCAGGGGATTGATGGCATAAAGTGATGCACTCAAAAATCACATAAAATTGGGATATTAAGCTCATCTTGTTAAATTGGTTCAGGAGATGAGAGGACAGGGAACATTAGCACTTAATCATATATTGAGGATAAAAATAAGAATCATTTCAAAAGCAAGAAGCTACAATATGTTAAATTTAAAGCTTTTATGTTTCTGTTTAATCCAACAACTCAAGGTGAATTTAATAGAAGCTCTCCTTTTTGTTTCTTTAGATGGCTGCCAATAGCATTTTGGGTTCCTAAATCAACAAACTAATGCTTAACTGGAGGCTGATAGATATATTACCAGCCATTATAAACAAAGAACAGTACTTTGAGGACTTACATTCATGTCATTTGCCAGGAAAAGCACATCCTGCATGCTCAGGCCCATCTTCTCATACCTACGACGCTTCATTTCTGGAAGTTCTGGCAAAGAGTTGCGAATGCTATCAACATATTCCTGAGCGAGAATAACTTCAGGGAGGTCTGGTTCAGGGAAATATCGATAATCAGAAAGTCCTTCCTTTTTCCTCATCGTAACGGTTTTCTACAGAAGGGAACAAAGGTTTATGGAGTACATAAGTAACAACGAACTACAGGTCAACCATATATCTTAGACTGGCACTAAATTGATATTAAGATGCAGCTCTAACCTGAGCGCCTTCTTCCCATAGACGAGTTTCCTGTACAATTTGATCACCTTGGCCTTCACTATGGAGTAGCACCTGTCTTGATATCTCAAAATCAATGGCCCTATTAATTGATGAAAATGAGTTCAAATTTTTTATTTCAACCTGCCAATACAATATAAGATTATCTGTGTCAGATGCTGAAATTTTTCCTAACTCCATGCTTTTGCTTTGCTATATAAATGTGATAGAAAAATGCATCTATCTCAAAGCAAAGTCATAATCGCAACTAAGTATTAAGGCTTAACATTTATGATCTTAGCTCAACAAAGTATTTACTATTAAGTCTACTTAGTTGGGGTTGGGAGTATTTGACAACTTAATTTTTGAATTACTAAATTTCCAAACAGCAGGCCATTAAATCATACTTCAAAACTGTTAGAAAAACGTATGTAAACCATAGATCCCACTCCTTTAGGCACAGTATTTTAAGCAACTATTTACCTTTGTTCCAAACTCTAATTGTTCAACTGGTCGAATTGATACATTTACATCACAGCGAAGTGAGCCTTCTTGCATATTTCCATTACTAACTCCCAAGTATCGGACCACCCTCTGTAACTCTGCTGCATATTCAGCAGCTTCAATCCCAGTTCTCATATCAGGTTCAGAAACAATCTCAAGCAAAGGCACTCCTGCTCTATTTAGATCAACCTGCAAAAGATAACCAACAGTGTCAATAAGCAGAAGACAGAGACAGTAAACTGCCTCCTAAACTGTCTGAAATTGGTGAAGGGGCAAAATGGAAAGGAAAAAGGAATTGCATAATTATTTCCTATTAAAGTGCCAGCAAAATGGAATACCACTATATATGCATAACTAAATGATAGAATTAGCATGTTAATGAACTTGAATTAACCTACAAAACAAATGATCAGATTGCAGCAAGAGTAATTGAAATGCCATTAGCAAAAGAAACTAATTGCATTTCCAGAAGAAAAAAAAAAAAACAATATACTATATGATTGTACTTTATTCAGAAAAATAACTATACTTCAATGTTAGAGAAGTAATTTCCTGTGAATAATCCCCATTTCCAGAATGAAGCAGCTTCCCTGCATCCTCCTCCATGTGAACCCTGGTAACACCGAACTTCCTATGACCACCACCAAACTCAAGTGGAAGATCCAAATCAACGTAACCACCAGATGCAATTGGGATATCGAACTGAGATATTTGGTAACCCTTAGGAAGGTCTGGATAGAAGTACTGCTTTCTATCAAACTTTGAGTTTAGAGATAGCTTGCAATTAAGCGCAAGACCCAATTTCACCGCGAATTCAATCACTTTAGAGTTTAAAACTGGCAAGGCACCAGGCAATCCCATGCAAATGGGGCAGATACTGGTATTTGGTTGGGATCCATAATTGTAAGGACAGCTACAAAAAGCCTTGGTGAGAGTTGAAAGCTGGACATGTGTCTCTATTCCAATGATTGCCTCATAGTCTCTTGTGATCTTATCAAGTGTTTTACTCTGAGTATGTTGTGAAACTTTGACTTTCGGAGGCTGCTGCTTTTCTTGTGTAGCTGTTTGAGTTTGAGTACTTTTCATTGTGCAGTAAAGAACACCATTCCTTCTCCTAAATAATGCAGTTGGGTAGAGCAAAAACGGGTGGATTTGAATAGTTCTAAACAGTGTGGAAGCCATATTATTAATTGTTCACTTCAGCTACGAAATCAGACAGATGAAGAACTCTCTCTCTCTCTCTCTGCAAAACATCAAACAGGTTATCAGCAAGCTGCAATACACTGACTAAACCAAAAGGAAGGACAAAAAGCAAAAGAAAGGTTATATCAAGCTTAAGGCTTTGAACAAAAACAATTGTGATAGATAAAAATTGTTGAATACCCAGTTTGAATTTCATGCTTAAAACTTGAAAATCAATTAGAAAATACATTTATACATAATAAATGCCAAGTAGGATTTGCAGTGGAAAAACTCGAAAAGGAATGGTTTTGAAGGAAAACCATTAAGAAGAAAGGATTTTTAATATAAAAAATATAGAAGAAGAATTCCATGTGAAACTCCTAAGCAATAACATATTGGTTATTCATTTATCTATATTGCTTGCTTGAAGCAGACAAACATAAATAAATAAATAAAAAACAGAACTTTGAAACATAGTAAAGGAAATTACAGTTTGAAATATTATTAAAAGTGAAAACTAAGGATGGTTCCTACTTACTTGTCTGAGCAACAAGGAGACTGAACTGAAAGTCTGAAACTGTGAGGCTTAACAGCCTTACCAACAGTCATCCACATGAACCATAAAAAAATCAACCGATACCCAAAACAAAAACAAACAAAAAAAATTCCAACTTGGTTCAACTTGTGGTTTATATTTTGGAAAAGCATTAACATCAAGGTGAGCGTGCCGGAGTGGTTATCGGGCATGACTAGAAATCATGTGGGCTTTGCCCGCGCAGGTTCGAATCCTGCCGCTCACGATGTTGTATTTTTTAAGTTTTATTAATTTTCCTATGAAACCTTAAATAACTCAATTGGCACATTTTTTTTTTCTTCTGAAATTTAGATCTGTATATTCATGTCGTGTTTATAAGATTTTTTATATCATAATCGTGTTTGAACTTTATAGTTTATTTATGTAAGTTTTTATATTTTTATTATATTACAATAAATTTTTAACATTTAATTTGCATTCAAATAAGTTTTATAACCTTTAATAATTTGTACTCAAATAAATTCTTAATATTTAATTTATACCTAAATAAATTCTTAAATAAATTAATCTTTCATTTGAAATAAAGATTTATTTGAGTATAAATCAAATGATAGGGCTTAATTATTTATTTAGGTACAATAAAAATATAAAAATTTATTTAAAAAATAAAATAGTTCAAAGTCTTCTTTAGTATTTTGGCCAATTCAATTTATAGAATACTGTAAAATAAAAGATAGTAATTAATTTGATAAATAAAACTGATAGTATAAAAAATTAGCCAAATTACATGAAAGGTTTCTCTCTTGAGATTTAAACGATCATTATTTGAAACACTAAAGCAAAGAGTATTGCACCTAAAACAATGAAACTACTATTGTGAAACATGTTACTTAATCCATTAATTAATACCAGGACTAAAGTACTTTGACATCCATTTAATAGGGGTTTATAATTAACAAAGAAATGTGAAAAGCAGCATCCAGGTGGATACTGTACTTTGCATCTTTGAAGAGGACAAAAACTAAATTTAGTATGGTTTATTATTGTAACAAGAACATGGCAGAGACATCAAACAACAAGAAAAGCAGAGGAAATTGAAATAATACATATTAAAATAGAATCACAGCAGTCTATAATCATATTAATAAGCTGTTGGTTCACTACAAGAAAAATGAATATTTCATGGAAAAAACTTAGTTGCTGGCTTGCAGCAAACTAAAAAAAAAAATGAATATTTCATGGAAAAAACTTAGTTGCAGGAAGGCTTGCAGCAGACTTGTTTAGGCTTTTCTAGCATGGGTGGTGGGAGGATAAATCAACCAGATAGGCACTCCATTTTTTGACAGATGTGAGTACAGCTAACATCTCCTTGTCATAAGCAGACAAGGTTTGATTCCTGGGTGATAAGGCTTTGCTGAAGTAGGCTATAGGTTTACCCTGCTGACTAAGGACAGCACCTATACCTGTGTTGGAAGCATCAGATTCAACCACAAAGGTTTGGTTGAAATCAGGCAAGGCCAAAACTGGTGCAGTAGTCAATGCTGTCTTCAAATTCTCAAATGCCAACTGAGCAGTAGGACTCCAGGCAAAGGCATTCTTCTTCAAGAGTTCAGTGAGAGGTTGTGCAATGGAGCCATAGCCTCTAATGAACCTGCGATAGTAACCAGTGAGGCCTAAAAAACCCCTCAGATCTTTAGTGATCTTAGGGACAATCCACTGTTGTACAGCACTAACTTTAGCAGGGTCCATCTGCACTCCTTGACTGCTAATGATATGACCAAGGTACTCGACTTGAGAAGCCCCAAAAACACACTTAGAAAGCTTGACAAACAGGCTGTTGGTGAATAATGCCTGAAAAACCTGATGCAAGTGATCCAGGTGTGCCATCCATGTAGGTGAGTAGATCAATATGTCATCAAAGAAGACCAACACAAATCTTCTAAGAAAAGGGGCAAAAATACTGTTCATGAGACTCTGAAATGTAGAAGGAGCATTGGTCAAGCCAAAAGGCATTACCAAAAATTCATAGTGTCCCTGGTGAGTCTTAAAAGCAGTCTTATGCACATCTGTGTCTGCCATTCGAATTTGGTGATACCCTGACCTGAGATCAAGCTTGGTAAACCAAGAAGCACCAGTAAGTTCATCGAGTAATTCCTCTACCAGTGGAATTGGAAATCGATCCTTAATGGTAAGCTTGTTAAGCTGCCTGTAGTCGACACACATGCGCCAAGATCCATCTTTCTTTTTAATCAAGACTACTGGAGAGGCAAAATAACTCTGACTGTCTCTAATGATCCCGGTGGCCTTCATTTCTGCTACCAATTTTTCAATCTCATCCTTCTGGATAGAAGGATATCTGTAAGGTCTTATTTTAAAAGACTGGGACTCATCAAGTAATGGAATTCTATGATCCTGCAGGCGTTGTGGTGGAAGACCCTTAGGAGCTGCAAATAAGACTGAAAACTGCAAAATCAGATTTCTGAGATCAACTGGTAAAGAGGCCATCAAGGTGGACTCAGTGGGGGAAGACAAGGGTTCTTCAGTGACACCAGTAAACAACAATGTAAATGTGCCTGAAGAGGAAACTTGCATTTTAGCTGATTGGCGGTCAGTAGCAAACTGAATAGTGCCTGCAGTCAACCCTTGAAACACAATCTGATTCCCATCCAAGGAAAATTGCATGGTGAGATGCTGAAAATCCCAAACAATAGGTCCCAAGTGTTGGAGCCATTCCACTCCCAAAACCACATCACAGCCTGTAAGAGTGAGAACTAAGAAATCTGTAATCTGAATGACACCCTGTGTCTCCCAAGGAACAGATTGACAGACCTCCTGCACTTGCATATAATCACCATTAGCCACAGAGACCTTAATTCCATGCACAGCTGCAGTTTTGACTCCCAGACGTCTGACCAATGAATGATCAATAAAGTTATGCGTGCTGCCAGAATCAACAAGGATGATAACATGGTGATTCTTGATTCTGCCTGGAACTCTCATAGTCTGTGGACCTGCAGTGCCAAGTAAGGCATGAAGGGATAAAACAGGCTTATGCAGTGGGTCAGGGTCCTCAGCTACAGTCTCAACCATTGTATCTAAACAATCCAGAAATTCTTCCTGCTCAGCTATATTGTCATTGGACTCATCTACCATTAGCTGGTAAAGTTGAGATCGGGGACAGCGATGACCAACTACAAACTTAAGGCCACACCACATACATAGACCTTTTCTCCTGCGGTCATCCCTTTCCTCTCGAGTAGGCATTTTAGATGGTTTAGGGGCAGTGTTGTCTGGTCTAGTGGTAGGTGGTTTGTAGGAATAAGTAGGTTGAGGTTTCAGGGGTTGTGGATAAGTCAGAAAGGAAGTCTTAAGTGTTGGCAATAAAGGAGGTAGAGGATTTTTAGAAAGATGGGCCAAGGATGAAGGTGGGGAGGGATCATTTCTGGGATTTCTATAAGAAACATAAGGTTTTCTGGGCAAGTTATAGATTAAGGACTCCATTTGTTTGGCTAAATTAAAAGCATGAGTCAAGGTTCTAGGATTAAACATTCGAACAGGCTTAGAAATCTCAGGCTTCAAGTTGCCAATGAAAATGCTGAGACTATAGTCATCAGTAAGCTGGACTAAGTTCAGTAGACTCTCAAATTCTTCATAAAACTCTTCTACTGAATTGGATTGTTTGAGGGTCACTAGATCACACATAGGATCAGTGAATTCATTATCCCCAAACCGAGAACGCATTTTAGAGATGTACAGAGACCAACTAACCTGAGTAATGCTGGCCTGCTTTTTCATAAATCTTTGATGCCATTGAAGGGCTCGACCATCTAAGTGCATCATGACAGTACGAACCTTGTCCTGTTCTTGAGTCTGATCTACTTCGAAGAATTGTTCGATCTTCAATAGCCAACCACGAAAATCATGGCCTTCAAAACGAGGACATTCAAGCTTGGAGTACTTGGTGAGTTTGTGAATGGCGATAGGATCATCAGGCAAAGCATCCAATGCAGCTTTCTGTTTGCCTTCTGAAGACACTAATGCTGGTGAAGAACCAGGAGAAGAACCAGAAGCTGGATCTTGAAAAGGGCCAGGGAACTTGGGCAGAAAGGATTGAAGAAGAGCCCGTATCTCCGTGCCAACAGATTCCATGCCAGATTTAAGCTCCATTCGAAACTCATTCCGGAGCATCTCAGCATGAGCTCCCAACTTGCCATCGATTTTCTCAAATTCCTTTTGAAGATGAGCAAACTCCTTTTGCAATCGGGTGGTGGTGCCATCAGCCATAATCAGAAGAATGTGGATAAAGAGTCTCTGATACCAATGATGTAACCTGTATTCAGGTTACCTAGGAATCAACCTGCAGAGAAGAAACAGAGAGAATATACCAGAAATAGAGAGAAGTCGAGAGAAGGAAGAGAGGAAATGAATCATTCAAATCTTGTGTATTTTCCTCATTGCATGGTGTGTTTATAACAACCTGTATGACTTAGCAAGGTTGTTACACAACTGACAGACTAACAACCAATATAAAAGCTAACTAAAACGCAACATCAAATGAATAAAACGCATACAGCAATTGTAAATGGAAAAATGCTGTTAAATGGTTCATAACACCAACAAGGTGGTGGCTGAATCTTGTCCGAAGAAAATTCATAAGTTGGCTTTACACTTTCATCTTTCAAGTTGTATATGCCCATATCATGACCTCCATACAAGTAATCTTCTTCCATTTTCTCCCAATAATCATCAGTGAAATAAATTGAATTCTTTTCACAGTTGGGAAAAGATTGAGCTGAAACTGAGACAGATTGATTTCCACCAAAGAAAGAAACTCGATCGCCTAAAGATTCCATCTTCACCCATTTTAGCTCATTGAAATCCAACTTATAAACATGAAACAAACATGTTTTATAAGGACAAACCTTAGGCTGTGTGCAGTAATCAGTTAAAAGATCTGATTCACGAAGCAATGTCCCATCCCAATCCACATAATACCCAATGGACCTCACAACAAGCAGAAGATCGTCGCATGATTCAACCAAATAAAACCTGCTGGTGCAAACATCTCTTAAGGAATTTCCTTTGGCAAGTGATTTCTCAGGAAAGGGAAGAACAAAATCAGACTTTTTGCTGACACAGCCGCCTTGCAAATCCCATACTTTCAATACTGTTCTTCTCACTCAATGCATAGAGAAAGTTTTCATGGCATATGATATCTTGGTAAGGTGGATGGTTAACATCAAGTAAAGTCCAGAAACATTCTCCACTTTGATGATATGCAATCTCTTCCCCTTTATTGCACAATAGAATCAGACCATAATTTTTGTTGTTAGAATCAGGTTCTCCTGTCAGGATTGCTTTCTGAATAAAACAATCTCGTACTTGTTGCTTCCCACAGAACTTAAATAGAAACCTAGATTCCTTATAATCCTTGAAATAATAATCAAGTTCAAAGTCACCATCCATGTTTCTTTCCATCTTTAGTAAACCTAGCAGATGATGAACGGAAGGGAGTTGTATTTTAACTTGCCTGAAAGGGTTGAATAGAAACGAGACAACCTTTTCCTCCAAGAAAACTAGCCACCCGTTTGATGAACCAATGCAGATACTTTCCCTAAACTCCTTTGGTGCCGTTTTCAGGCTATAAACCCGATTCTCCCCAAGATTCAAAAACCCATTGTAGCCATTGTTGTTTACATCAGTACCATCTCCTTCTTCAACTTCTTCCTTCGAAGGAAGCATAAGCCATGGCATTCTGGAAACAAACTCTTCCCCAAGTAAGTTCCAAGAGGAACAAACAGCTTTGGCCTGAACAAGATGTTTGAAAGTAAACCTGCTGAAGATAGACCTCAGGATATCAGTAGGAAGTTGATCAACAATGCTTGATGATGATGATGATGATGATGATGACAATGAAGAATCAAGCGTTTTTCTTCTTCTTTTCATGGGAGAACATGTACAATCGTTAGTATTTGGCTTTCTGATCTTACCTTGCACCGCCATTATAATGTGAGAAAACTATGAAACAAAAGTAATAAATTCAGAAGTAAAAGTAATGATATATGAGTTATAATCGATGTATAGTTATAAGCCTAGGAATAGGATTTCTAGTTGAAATAGGACTGTTATATATAAACTGTGAAACTTGTTTTCAAAGAAACCTGGTGGGATGGTTTCCTAGCTTATTTCAACTACTAATTGTTATTAGGATTTACAATTTACTTAGCATTATTACACTCATAATAATATAACAATATATTGACAAAATCTAGTCATATATCTTTTTTTTTTTATAAAAAAAATATATATATATCGGGTTTATATTACTGTACTAAATCTAGTTGTAAAATTTTAAATCATTTTGTATTGACCTGCACTTACTGAAATTATACTACTCATTCAAGCTGTCCACCCAGGCTTTTATTGTTAACTTGTGTTGCTAGCTTGCTGGTGTCAATAATCCCACAGTGGATTTTGCAATCATTTTTAAGCTATCGATTCTTTATTTTTCTTGAAGTACCCATATCCGGCGCATATCCGGATATGGATATGGAGATATTATCTTCTAAGGACCCTCCAAATACATGGAAATTTTGAAAAAAATTAAACATATCCATGTCCGACACTCACATCCGAATCCGAATAACATAGTTTTTAAGTGTTCCGCTTTGAATTTCCCATCGCCCTTTGCCTCATGAGTTCATGTAAAATATCAATGTGTAAATATGGAGACAGTTTATATTAACATCTAGTCAGGATTTTGTGTTGCTGATAGCTCTTGCAACCATGACCTGGTAAAGATGGTTAATTCCACATGCTTCTTGATCAAAGATGTTTATTAACATAGGTAGCAAAATCTTGCCAAGAGATAAAGCTATTCCAAGTATGTGGGAATCATATACATACTGACTTGTATAAATGCATACCAATTCATCCTCAGAAGATGGGGCTGTTATTGTTTTTTTTTTTTTTTTCCTAAAGAGACCGTAATCTAGAAATAAGAAAAGAGGTTGTAGATGCTAAGTCTGTTATAGTTAACTGGTGCAAGTGATATTAACTGCTGTTGGCGAAATATTTATACAACAGATTACTGCCATTGAAGGTTTTCATTGTTCACTGTGATTTAAGACAGTGAAATAAGCACATTCACTGGGGAAAAAAAAAAATCAAAAATAGCATAGTTCTTTCTTGGTGGTGGTAGTGGTGGTTTGTTTTTATTCATTTTTTTTTGCTGCTGGCTGGTGGCCATTAATGGTGACTCCACCGGCACGAAAAGTAATGGTGGTAGCTGACCCAACTCCCCACTCTGCGGCAGCCCTCCAATATGCACTTTCCCATGCATTGCTAGACCAAGATGAGCTTATTCTTTTTCATACTGAAAACCCCAATTCATGGAAAAACACATTATCTACTTTCCTCAGGAGACCCAGTATTTCTTCAGGTGCCACCACAGCTCCTAATTCTGTCCCAGCTGAAGGAGGAGCTTCCTCTGACGTAGATTTTCTTGACCAAATGAAACGTGCATGCGAGATTGCTCAGCCTAAAATCCCTGTACGTGTAGTGAAAGCTGACATGGATGCCAAGGATAAGGTTACTGTAATTCTTTCTAAGAGCAAAGCTCTAGGAATTGATCTTATTATCATAGGCCAAAAGCGAAGTCTCTCTTCAGCACTACTTGGGTGAGGTTCATGCCCTTCTCTTCTTAGTTCTTAGTTTTTAGTTTTTTTTTTTTTTTTTTTTTTATATATAAAAAAAATCGTAATCTGAAAATATGAAAAATAATTATAAATATTGAGATTTGAAATCTAGATTTGATTCTTTTTCCTTGTTTTTAAACACTTGGTAACATTTATTTTCTCCGTTTACAAACAGATATAGGCGGCCTAGCGGGTCAATGAGAGGATCAAAACTGATAGGTACAGCAGATTATTTGATTGAGAACAGCCCATGCACCTGTGTTGGAGTGCAGAAAAAGGGACAAAATGGGGGTTATGTCCTCAACTCCAAGACCCATAAAAAATTCTGGCTTCTTGGCATAATTTTACAATTTAGTCAGTTTGATGATCACCAGAGCTTGCTATATATCTTATAAATTTGTTATATTTAACTTTACTTTTCATTCAATCCCTTCTTTTTCTTCTCTTTAGTGATGAAATTTTCCATGTTTTTCTTCAGCTGGAATACATTAGAAATTGTAAATATTTGGAACTTTGGAAATGCAGCTGAAACCAAAGCCTTTCTTTTTTTTTTCTTTTTTTTTTTTTTTTTACTTTTTCAAGTTTCTTTCACACATTTATATTTCACCAGAATTCTAATCTAACGAGAAAGGAGAGGAAAGAAAATTACTCATTCTCTTATATTTCATTGATAGAACATTTCTTAAACGATATTCCTCTCCTACAAAAAAGAAAAATAGAAACACGATGCGTTGCATGGACAACAATCTAGTTCCTATAACAAAAACTTATTTTGCTCCAATTGTTCATTTTTCTTGAAATATTCATGTTCGATTTTTTATTTTTTTTGAAATATTCGTGTTTGACATCCGTATCCAATATATATCTAAATATGAATATGGTGATATGATCTTTCAAAAACTCTTCACCCACGATGGACGCATGCCCATATTCGACACTCACGTCCGAGTCCAAGTAACATAAACAAAAACTACATCACTTCAAAGTTCATCATGCATGGGATAAGAAAGAAACAGGAAGAAAAAACCCATGATTAAAAGAAACCTTAATCCTTCCAGCCATACCCCAACAATAAATTTTCTAATGATAAATTTAAATCCTTCCAGCTATGAATCAACATAAAGCATGGGATAAGAAAGAAACAGGAAGAAAAACCCATGATTAAAAGAAACCTTAAATCTTAATACAGTAATAGTAGTAATAACTAACAAGTTGCTCCAAAATCTTAACTGAAACACAAATACTAGGCAAAGATGAAAGATGCAATGCTGACTCATATACACCTCAAAATGGACTTACAGATACATGCTGATTAATAACAAGAAAATTTTACCCTTGGTTACAGGTGTGATGCATGTACACAGCAAGTGGAGCAACTTAGATCAAAGGCAAAATTGCTGCACCCACTTCTAAATAGATTCGAAATCCATTGTTGTTACAAAAAATTTACATATTGATATACATTTGATAGAAAACATGAACCATGTTTCCTCATTTTAACTCGTTAGGCAACAGTTATGCTGTCTAATGAGAGACTGGATGTGCCAAAATTCTGATGCTTACCGTCAGCCAAATTGGTGAGTGGGAAGCCTCGACTTAAGAGTTGGTTGATTAAAAGAGTTTCTAGTTGGCGAGCAATGCTCTTCCCTGGAACTGTGAAATACAAGAAAGAAGCATTTTGCATCCCTTCCTTTGAACGATGCGAACGAACTCGACCATCAAGATCATCCGTCTGTTTGCAAAGACAAATGTATGGTATAAGATTTACATTTGAAGATACAACTTTCTGTGTAACTTCAGAGATCAAATCAGTAATAAAAACAATGAATAGATCAGAGAAATACCTCTCCAATATATAGTTTCTTATCAGGTCTAAACATGACATATACGCAAGAAGCGCCTATAGTTGATGGAGGTGGCTGTTCCCTAGCAGCAATAGCAACGCAGTTTAAGACAGGAACATCTGATGTATTTTTCGGCTTATAGAGCTCCATTAGCTTCTTCTGACATATTAAGGTAACAGCGCTCTCAACGTCCTTCTGTAAGACTTCCATTTTGTTTGTTGGCTTAGTCTTATTACAGAGAGATCCTGCTTGAGTCCTATTTGATTTAAAATGGGTTCCTTCAGAACCAACCTGTTCTAGTTGTGTGTCAAATAGTCCTGAAGATGCTTCTTTTGCATAGACTGATGAATAAAGTTCTTCAGCTCTTTGTATTATTGTCTCAGCAACTCCTTCCTCCTTTGCTGTTTCAAATGCAAGGCTTTCTCTACAGATCCCATCTACCAACTTCCAAGTCGGTTTTGTTTGCCCATCAACATATTCCGTACCCATTGCTTTATATTCGGTGTTTTTGGTACAAAGTGGCAGAGTAAAAATTCCATGCAAGTGAGTAGATATGATACCGAGACACCCAATTCCATCAAGAGTCTCAACAATGCTACCAGCAATGCAAGTCCCTTTCGCTGTTTCTGTTCCTCGGCAAATTTCATCTACAAGCACAAGACTCCTTGAAGTGGCTCCACTAACAATACATCGCATCTCTGACATTTCTACCTGAGAAATTAGAACCAAGTAATATGCATGGCACGCTTTATATTTTTGCTGAAAAATAGAACTCTCCCGATGCTCTGATGTAAATAGTGAATGAGAAAAATGGAAGATAAACACTTAAAATTGAATATTTTCATGCTTCATACATAAGCATCTTTGTTGTGCTTGCATAACCAGAGTGGGTATATTAGTAAGTTGAACTAAATATTTTAAATAGAAATTAACAATTTTTGCTATATAAAAAATGTTAATTTCTTTTTATTACAAAGTTGTGTCTAACCATGTTACTCGGACTCGAGTGCCGGATACGGGTATGTGTCCGATAGAAGCATGTTCAATTTTTTCTAAGTTTTTTCATGTATTTGGACAGTCTTTGGAGGGTCATATCTCCATACCTATGTCTGGATATGCGTCGCACACGAGTGTCGGACACAGGTACTTCAAGAAAAATGAAGAGTAGAGCAACATAGGTGTACTAGATTGACTTTAGTTGCTGAGACTTTCGGGTTTAAAAGCAAAGAGCTTTGAAGTGGGGAAAGATCTAGACAAAAGAATGTTTATTACAGGTAAGAAACAGAAACCCTGCATGAGCACAAAAAAAAAAAAAAAATCTATTCAACTCCCTCCTTTTCAGCTAGGTTGTATGCCAAAACATGGTCAGCTACTACTATACGTGACATTCTACGGAGTAAATTAATAAATAGTAACTATTAAAATCTAGCTCAGGAGAATAACATACCTGAAATGAACTTTTTCCATCAGCTGGGCTATCATATGATTTCATGTGAAGCATTATTGAATCAAATTGAGGAATTGAGGCTGACTCAGCAGGAACCATAAATCCGCATATTCCAAGTAATGCGGCTGCACAAATCGATCGAAGCAAACTTGATTTACCACCCCCATTTGGTCCTGTCAAAAGAAACAATGACTGCATATCAACTGTATTATGCACAGCACTGCCTTCTGACACGTCAAACCAATACGGTGTCAGTCCAATTATCTTCATTCCTTTTGTTTCATCAAATGATTCTCCACCCTGCATCAAAAACATAAAAGGGAAAAAACTCTTTATGTATAAAGCCACAATGATGATAGTAGAAAATGATAATCGCTTCTTGTTGTAACTCAAAATCTTGAACTTTTACTTCTCACACTATATCATAAGTAGTTTGATCATTAACTTGAGTATTGTGCAGTATGCTGCTCTTTCTCGATTGATACTTCTTGTTATAATCATTCATAACACATAATCTTACGAGATCAACTCAGAGCAGATATAATCACCCTGCCAAAATGACACAACCAAAAGACATATCATATATTAACATTTTGAAAAATTACCTTAGAACTATTGAATCCTGTAAGTGTAGGGAAAACCCATTTCCTTCTTCTCCCCTCGCTGTAAAGTAACAATGAAATCATAATTAGAATATATTTGGCAAGAATGACATATACATGAAGTTTTATATACACAGAGAATTCCAAAATTTTCAGAAAAAAAAGAAGAATCTGCCTTTAGTAGAAGTAATATTCTGTGAACTATTCATTACGGAAAATTAAATGACCAGAGCTAAGGTTGTTTTAATGTGTTGAGACATTGGGCATCACAGGTTTGAAGGTATAATCAAGGAATAGAATGCAGAAGTTTCTCATTTTGATATACAACATTGTTCAAACTGATATAAAGCTAACAAAGCTCCAAAAACAGCACAGAAGTGCATTCAACAATCAGAATTTCTTCACGAAATGCAAATGGTATACAGTTTTAGGAATTATTTCCATGAATTTTCAATTCATTCACCATGCTATGAATGTCCTAAGAAATCATTAAGGGAATATAAAAAAAGTCAATAAAGAGAGAAGACAAAAAACTTTTATATGGATAATACGTATAACTGACCTCACATGAGCAAATAAGGCCTTTGCAATAACAAGCAGCATAGAAGCAAAGACAAGGATGTTTATCTTAGTTTGTAACTCAGTAGAAAGTCCTCTTAACAATTCCAGAACCCTTGCCTTTGCCTTCACACCAGCTTCATGGTACCTGAAACACAAATAAAGATATTCTATTAAAATCATCAATCTACTGTGAAGAATAGAAATGTAAGCGCTTCTAGAAAGGGACTTGGTAAAATTTAATAGCACACCTCGTTAAAGCGCCCTCCACCTTCACTGTGGTAAACCATTCCTCTCCAACCTTTCTACCTTTTGAATCTAAAGCAGGCTTAAGCTGCTTAATTTGTTCTTCCCCAGGAGTACCAGCCCATACAGCTGGTGCAAACCGTTTTCCTTTAAACCAAACAGCTTCATGCTCTCGAGCATATAATATTTCTCCCTTTGGACCACCAAGTGGAGCTGAGATGGCTTTTATTCTTGAGATAATGGGGAGGAAATCTTCAGTAACCTACATGAAAGTTAAATACCCGACAATAAAGAGGACTGCATGTGCCATAAAAAGAAGTTGACTAACAATGAACATTGGAAAGGATAACACGCAAATTAGCACCTAGCAGATTTCCACTTATTCATAAATGTGCACGGAAAAATCAAAATTTAGTCCAATAACATTCCAACTCATCAGCATTCTCTATGAAGTTAGTAACCAACCTATGATGTCGTATCATCAACTGGAAAAGAGCAAACTGTGTTGCATTCAAGGACAAAGTGAAAAACCAGCATAAATCTAGCTATAGCATGAAATATTGTACTATAAACGTACCACTGAAGATAAAGCCTCAGCTGCCCTTTCAACTTCTGCAACTTCTTCTTCTATATGGATCTTCTTGACCCGCCCTTTCCATGAAGATTCCATGTCCTCAAAAAAATCACCAGGAATATTGGCATAAGAACTTATCTTTTGATCATTTTCACCATCCAGAAAAATCATTTGACCAATTCTATCTGAAAGCCATTCGCACTCGTTAACCTGGAAAAAATCAAGACCCATAAATCATACATATAGGCATTTAATTCTAGAAGAACATAAAAAACGTTGCTCCACTTTCATGTCCTACCTATACGGACCTATGTTACTCGGACTCGGGTGTGAGTGTCGGACACGGTTATGTTTGATTTATTCTAAGTTTTTCCATCTATTTGGAGGGTCCTTGGGGATCATATCCCCATACCCATGTCCGAATATGCATCGGACACGGGTACTTCAAGAAAAATGAAGAGTCGGAGCAACATAGATACGGACTGCTATACTTACCAGTGTCTCAAAGTCAATTTTCAACCCAGTGGCCACCCATGCAGGATCCATCAATAATTTCAGAATTTCTCTGAGGTCAATGCTTCTATGCATGTGCAATATTTCATCAACAACATTTTTTATTCTACAAAATTCAATATGGTTGGCCTCCCTTAGTTCAAGTAGCTTCACAAGCTGCAGAACACAAGGTCAAAATCCAAGAATGAGATACAAAAGCACAAATAAAGGAATAAAATAAAAAACATGAAAACTGCAGATAAGCAAGATGAGAAGAAAAAAAAAAGAGTAAAATAATAAACATATAACACTTTTCTGTTAGGGAACTTATTCCTTCATTAACTAAAAGCCCAAACTAATATCTTATATGCAAAAAATTCATAAAGAAATTAGAATACAACCTTTGCAGATGAGACACAAGTAAACTCAGGAATTGAGCATTTGATGCTGCTCATAAGTTTGCAAGTTGCTGCACATGAAGTACAAGTTAGTACAGAATCTGAATTGTACATTTATGTACTATAAAATTAACATCAAACAATCAAGAGATATGATATATAGCAGGAATACTTATTCAAAATGATTAAAAAGATTTTAGACTATTCCAAAGCTCATCTCCAGTTTCTGGTCATCTAAGTAGCATGAGTCCTTGAAAGAAGCATCTTTAGTGAAACATTTCTTGGCAACTCCTAAGTACATAGTCAGTACAACCTTCGATAAATAACATAAAGATCACATGATTGTTCAAGTTAGAATTAGGCCAAGTTACTATAAAGCTGCATATTCCGACTAGCGTATAATGGAACGACCTAGTTTAGCTAATGGACATCAGCAAAATATACTAGCATCCCATTGCCAATGTTGCATCAGTACAAAAAAACATATCACAACTCACCTTGAATTGTGGATGCAATCTCATGAGCAGGAGGATTAAGAAGAAGATCTCTAACATACCTGAGACACAGCAATTAACAAAATTTGGAGGCAATTATTGTTCCCAACGGGTCTCGTGAAAATATCTCAATCCCAACTAGAGGAGTTAAATTAAAAAAACTTGATTTTGCAGACACCATTACAAATCAACTTTTGAGACTTAAATTAACTCTAAATGCTCCCAAACTTTTAGACGGCAAAAAAATGATTTAAATGGAAGAAATTAATATGAAACAAAATTCATATCCAGCAAAGTAAATCACAATAATTATGTAGTCATCTAAAACATTAAAAACAGACCCTTAGGTATCAGATGCAATATATATATATATATATATATATATATATATATTCATGTGCTTTACATGGGAAGGGAAGAGTTACTTCCCCTGTAGTTTCGATTTCAATGAGCTATACATTAGTAGGGTTAGATGGTCAACAATCCGCCCCATCAAAAAGGACAGAAGGGATAAGCACACATTTTTGAATATCAATCCCCTGAAAATGATGACATAAACAAATAACAAGTACCACAGAACAAATTGATCTACTTAAATAAATACATGCCATCTTACTAAATTCTTCACTAGTATATGTTAGAGAAAATAAAAGGGTTTCACTTACAGAGCAGGTAGCCCGGTGCAATTTGATGGCAGCAACACCTTCAATAAACAAGGTATTCCCTCTGTTGGGATGGCACCTGGAAGAATGCAACCCATGGACAGAAAATGCTCAAGGATTCAGTATTAGGCAGACAATTGGATATTGGAATGAACAAAAGAAGTTAAACAAACCAATCTGTGTTGCTGTTCCTAGATGTAAAGAACGGGGTCTATTTTCTGAAGGAACAGTGACATTTCTGAAAGTAACCTCATTGTCAAGCCCATAAAGCTCCTTTACCTAATATGGTTGAATAAAGCATAAGATTTAATAATGGTAAAAAGTATGACATATAAAGTATAGACTCTGATTAGATCAAATGTGAACCTTATATAACAGCTCTGCGACAGGATTGCCTCCAAACCATTCAAATTGTCTGGCAGTGCATTCTCCCCACAACAGGCCTCCTGCACCAAATTCCCCCCAACGGCAAGTTCCTGCAACAGCCTCTAACACAGTGAAAAGCTGACCATGTAATTTAGCATCAAAGGAGAAGAAATAACCATTTATCAGACTCCAAGCATGAAATTTTTATGAAACAGGGGTCATGAATGCTATTTCGTAAAGATTTCCTATGGAACAGAAATTAGAACCATAACCAATGTTCTTTCTAAAAAACACACCTAGTACATAAGAATTCATTAGCTTTACCAAAATCAACCCATATTCCCAAAAATGAATATGAGAATGGCAATCAATTGGAGAATAACTTCTACATGTCATCAAGAAGAGATTAGTAGAAAAACTAGAGACCAAGAGCCCTTTATGTCTGTGAAACACTCAACAGACATATGGATTTTAAGCTGTATTTATGCAACACCTTTGAAGACTTCAGTGCCGTTAGCCTGTATAACATACCTTTTATATGCTTGCTTTCTATTCATTTAGCAGGTTATTAACATTCACCTTGAGCAGAGTAACATAAATTAAATGCCTCTTTTGCAGATTCTTGTGATGACAACGTGTCTCAAAGAATGAGCAAACCTGAAGCATTGTCTCTCAACGATGAATGCAGAAATAGGTGATGGTATCGACAGGTTCGCAGCTTGGTTACCAATGCTTCTTCAGTTAGACCATCCTCTGATGAATATGTCTTCATAGTCTCTAAGACCAAAGTTATGCAATATCCCCTTGCTGAACGAGATATACCTAAAGAGCCAGGGATGATTATAACTAAGAGCCAGAAGTTTATCAAATAAATAAAATTTGAAAGCACCCATAACAAAAATGTTTGTCTCTCTCAACACAGGCATGCAAACATTCAAGCATTCAAGGCAAAGAGAAAGAATGAGATTATAAGCATTCAGGCTCAACATTTATCCACAATGGATTCAATGGTAGGTATTCTTAGGTTGCATACTTGCAATCCCACAAAAAAAAAATAATAATAATCAACAGCGGACCGCCGTGGGAGCCAGGGGGGGCCTTGGCCCCCCCAAGAATTTTGAAAATTTTTAAATATATATATTTATATGTATTTATATATTAAATAAAATAAAATTAACTCTCTCAAAATAAAATTTATATTTATTTAGTTTTTTATTTTTGTGTACAACTTAATTTTATGCATTATAATTTTAGAAAGTTAAAATTATATTGTTATTTTTTTTGTTTTATCCACTAATTATTATTCATAACTCTTCAAATTAATTGATTTGTTATATATATTAAGTCATAATAATGTGAACTTAAATTAATTTTTTAAATGTTAGCTTTCTCAACAAGACTTCAACAAAATATTGTAAACTGTAAAGTCAGATTTTTTTCTTTTACTGAATGTTACTGTTACCCCCTGTAGCTTTTCTTCTTCTATTTTTTAGCTTCAAATTCAATTAATTTTGTTTGTAACTTGATGCTTCATCAAGTTTAAAAATTAAGATCATGCTAAGATTTTCAAAAATCTTCTTTTATTAGTTAGTAGTTATTCTAACTTTTATCTTCATTTTTAAAATTTTTATTATAAATCTATTTATTTTTTCTGTCACTGTCGACTTCCTTACAAAAGCAAAAATAATAAGATTCTTGTTAAGATTGTTATTTTATTTTTTAAAATATATGTTTATATGATTTTATTGTTTATATGCATGAATAATGTTAAAACTTTTGTAATTAGTCAAAATTTTGATTTTTTTAATTAATTTTTGTTATAGTATAATATTATATTGATTTGCCTTAATTATTTATGACATAGCTCAAATGAAATATATATAGATTTAATTTTTTAATTGGCTACCCCAAAACCAAATGTCAAGATCCGCCACTGATAATAATAATAATAAAAAAGAGAAAAGAGGGATGGCTGCAATCAAGAATGACACTATAGGGGCTAGAGAAATTCAGAGGAACTCGATAAAACCATAACAAGCTTGCATGAGAGCTACAAGAGAAATTTTCTCAAGACCGTTATCTAAAGAAACAAGATTACAAATAATGGTAAGTAATTGTTCATACCAACAACAGGCATTGGCTCTGGAAAATCAAGATCATGATCAACCCCAACAAGTCCAAATACATAAGGACTACCTGGATGTGCATGCCTGAATACTTAAAAAGCAAGTCAGAGCAAGCTATGAATGTTAAAAAACACCATAAGGAATAATGGTTAAATTAAAAATATATATACCGAACAAATAGACAAATTTTGTAGCATAACTGTTCTCTACATTCTAAACCCCCAATAAATAACTTAAAACCACATACACATAGAATAGGCACCTTTTAACTGATTATGTACACCATGAATTAAAGTTACCTTTTATAAAGCAATGGGCATCACATCAACACCAATGGGCATAGTATAATGTACTAGCATCATAAGCTAAAAAGTGGTCAATAAAATGTTATTACCCAGATATAAAACGTCCTTTACGCGAACGGGCTTGTGTTGGACCTTGAACTTCCTCCACAATGCACTACAAGAGGTATGCCATAAAGAAAATCCAAAGAATCAGTTCCCAACCAAAATTTATTTCCATTTTTAACTCCAAACTTGAATTAAGACTGAAAGATGGAAGATGCGTCAATATCACCATACTCAAGACACTCACCACTGAATAACCATTACGTGTTAGGTCATCCAAAGTTTGTCGCAGATTCTGCAGAAGGGGCATTTAATCACAAATTTTATGAAGACACAGACTAGAAAAGAGAATAAATCAAATGGTCCATATGAGTATCTGCATAATTCTATGTCCATGGAACAGCCAAGAATCAAATGCTGCTTGAAGAGTTGCACTGATTATTGTTGTTGTTGCCTTTTTTTTTTTTTTTTGCATAAGAACATGGGAATCTATATTAATTGACAGAGAAGACCCTATTGCATAAGATAATTTCAAAATTAAGCATAACAAGAAGCAAGCAAGATAGATCCAATACCACAACAGGACAGCCAGCTCGTGGAATACTATCTGAACGCAAACCACCAAAAGGATTCAAACCAGCATATTCTACAAGAATGCAAGCATCTATTCCAATGGCCTCATAAAAATCCCCAACCTGAAGACACATTAAAGTAGAATTTCTAGCACTCATCAAGAAATATAAAAATGAAATAAGTGAGCAACTTTGTGTTAGGGAAAATCTGTAATATACCCTGCAGAGCAAAACTTCACGTGGAAACTTTGACTTGAACTGCAATATCTCTGAATTGAGTGTTCCTTCTTTCAAACTGCAATGGAATTAAAAAGAAAATTAACTCTATTAATGATCTTCAAAGAGAAAAAGAACTAAAATTATTTTGATTCCCATGCTAATTTAGAAACGTATATGTTCTTATAGAAATGTGAATGGCAAAGGTTCTTTCAAACCTAAGTTTTGAGTCCTTAAGTGTCAATGTTCACATGTCTTAAATAGAAATTGTATATTAAAATGTCTAAATATATTTAAGAGAAAGGATAGAGTGTATTAGACTACTGCATCATAATTTTATTGTCTTTTTCTTTTCTTTTTTTTTTTGGATGACTAGCATTGTACTTATCCAAGAAAGCAGGGAAACCCTGCTACCAAAAAAACAAAACAACCAGAAATAAGTCTAATCTCCACATTAAAAGAACTTTATTGTGCAAAGAGAAATGAAAATAGGAAAGATAAAACTTTATCAGACTGAGATATAAACAAAAGACAAGTATTGTACAAACACCTGCCATTTTTCAGGTTCACATCCACACCAAGCAAATTACTATACACAAGCCTCTTAACCAAATTGAGAGTGGAAGGCTTGCGGCACAACTCTAGTCTCTGCAACAAAAGAATGAAAAATATAAGAGCTTAAGAAATCCAATATATACAAATCAAATACTTTAACGAAGCAGACAAACAGGCACACCTCTTTCCACCAAACTATATGACAAAGATCCTTATCATCTAGGGACTTTTTCGATGCCTTAAATTTCCTGGTGGTTCCTCTCAAAATCTTCTGATCTTTGAAACAATGTATCCGCCCAAACTGTCTTCCACTGTTGTCAATAAAGTGGTATTTAGAAACTAGAAACTAAAGTTACAAAAACAAAAGGCAAATGGTATTATATAGCTAAGACATCTCAAAACAAGCTCTTAGACCAAAAACGAAACATGTGTAACCCAGATAAACAAATAGCTTATACTTCAGTAGTTAAAGGGGAAAAAAACATTGACCTATTAGGATACCATATAATTCTTACCAATAAAACAAACCCTCCACAAACAAGAAACACATTGCAAGTAAATGGACAATCTTATTATCAGAAATACTTCTCATTTTCCATTTGATCACAAACTTTGAGAAAGAACTCGGGTTAGTTTCATAACTATGGGTCATGCTAGATATGAAATAGCATAAAATTTTAGCTAGTTGCAGTGTACCGGTATCCGAATGGCCAATTGGCAATACTATAAACTTCATAATATTCATTATACTAACAATGCAGAAGTTATAACATGGTTCAAAGAGGGAAGAATATCACTTCACTGGATAATGAACTAAAACGGGTTATTTAAAATGACATTTTTAAAGCAATTACAAATAAAGAACTTAACTTTATTCAACTATTTACATAAAGGTTAAATTTTTACTTTATTCAGAACCAAACAATACAAATACAAAGTTTACTCTTTTCCCAAATAAGGCTTTGGCTGCTTAATTTAAAATTTTATGTAAAAAAAAATCAAATGAACCAAAAATTAAGCATATAAAGAGGAGAAAGAGGGAAAGGATTACATGAGAAGTGGTGAAGGGTTAAAGGAAGCATATTTGTTGAGAGGAGAACGAAGGAGAAGGGCAAGAGAACGCCATCTAGGAATTGAAACGACGACGTTCCGCGTTGCTAACCAGTACATGCTGGTTAAACTGCCTCAGGGGAAATTGGGGAATTGGAAGGAGATATGATTTTGGGGGAATTTCTAGGGTTTGTGCCTTTTTCTCTGCACATTTTAGTAGTTCAGTTCCTTTCCCGCCACAAACATATGGGGGAAATTGTTTTTTTTTTCTTAGTTTAGGGTTTAAGAAAATAAATTAAAATATTTTAAAAAAGAGTTTTACTAATAAGTGCAGTAAAATTGAATTTTTTTTAGGATTAATTAATATATTATTTATAATAATAATTTTAGTTTTTTAAAAAAATATTCGTTAATAAAATCTATTAAAAAAATCAACTTTTGACATTAATATCAGTAAAAATTGTTACAATAAAACGTTTTGTTAAGGAGTGTGCACGGGCACTCTTTTAAGTTGATCATATTAAATAAATTACATTTTTAATTATTATATTATTATAAAAAATTAGTTTTTTTATATATTATTAGAAGTGTTCATGGGCCGGACCTGGTCGAGATCCGAATATTTTTGAAGATCTTTGCTCGGGCCGAGTCGACCCGTGAGCACTGTTCATTACCTTTAAAAAATAAAAAAAATATTTTTTATTAATATTTTTATAATTAAAATTAAATTAAATAAAATAATTTTATTTTATTTTAATATCTAAAATACTATTCCAAGCCTGGCCGGCCCGGAACAAAAAATCCATGCCCAAGCCCTGGTCGGACAGCTGCCCAGCCCATGAGCAGGTCTACATATTACTAGTAAAAAATTTAAACTTGGATTAAAAAATTGACAAATTTTTTATATATTTTTTTTGTTATATTTATAAAAACATGTGTCATCTTATCAAATCCAATAAAACTTTTAAATTTCATTGACAATATATCAGATAATTTTATTTATTATAAATAATAATTTAATTAATTTTAACAAGTGATTAAAGATATTTGTTAGCAAATTTTTGTAAATTTATTATAAAAAAAAAAAACTTAAATGATATCATAAATTCACTATTTTTAAAATTAACTCTCAGTGATATTTCTAATCTTAATTAATCCAAATTATGAAATTAATGAGATAAAAAAAAATGCAACACAAAGCAAGGTTTCCTTTTTCATGTGTTCTTCTTCTTATGCTATAATATTTGAAATTTTTTCATTTTATACTTTTAACTTTTAAAGGCGATATTTTGGAAAAATTTTGTGTGGTTGCGATTTTGTTTTTAAATGCTGAAAGTAAGTAATGTAAGTATTTTAGTAAGATAATGTATACATATATATTTAAATATAATTATTTTTATATTTTTTAAACTAAAGTTAAGAAGGAGATTATATTTTAATGCAAAAGTAGATTTTTCAAAAGATAAAAGCATTTCTGATGAAAAATCAAATATTATAAGTGGAAATAACATGTCTTTCACAGAAGTGTTGTCAATTTTTTTCTCTCTAATTTCTTGTGTTTTCTTACAAGAAGATAGAGGTCATAAACTTTATTACAAATTAAATGTATATAATTATTATCGATATTTGAGATTTAAGCGCATTTTTTATTTTAATATGTACAAAAAAATATGTACCTTATATATATATAAAAAAAATTATGATGGATATCAAATTTTAGTTCATTTAAAGTATGTTATATCCATCATTCATATTCATATTCAAAGTTACAAAAAAACAGTAAAATATAAACACAACAACTATCATACAATAACTCATAACTTATAACATTATTTAACATAGCTTTTTTTACCATTTACTCATCATAATATTTTTCTGATTCAATACTTAAAGTTAAAAAAAAAAAAAATCACTTACATCAACCCATCTCATATTATTATTCAATATTTTAATTTTTACCTATCATTTATCAACACAATAATTTTTTAATTCAATAATATAAAAATAAAAAATTTAATATGACTTTATTTTTCAAAAAAAAAAAAAATTAAAGAACCACCCATGACAAAATTGGAAATTATTTTAATAATTCTTATTAAATCTGACAATTTCGGATACAATATGAAAAAAATAACTAAACACAACACAATATAAATATATACGAACGTGTCAAAATTTATATTTTCAAAAGAATTCCCTTCAATTGTTCCTTTAATTGTATGTAATAAATGTAATAAACAATAGATATCTATATACTATATTTTATTTTTTCAATAAAATTTAAAAGTAGATAAATTACTCTAATCTTCCGATTGAAATGCATATAAATATTTTCTTTGCTCGAGATTTATATTCTGAATAACGTTAACAAGAGACAAGTTAAATATTAAAATTCAAAGTCTTTTCACTATAATAAAAATATTTTTTGACGGAATTTGTTTTGATAAAAAAAATTGAAAAATTACATAAAAAAAAGTGTCGGATTTCTTGCGGGAAAAAATATGGTCTAAAAAGTGAATTTCCAATAGATTTTTTGATGAATTTTCGATGAAAAATATCGATGGAAATATTTTTCATTGGAAAAAATAAGATAAAATTTTATTATTAAAAGAATATTAAATTAATTGATTGAACCAACTTTATTTTATAATTCTACTTTCTTTTTGAAACATTTGATTAAGAAAACCAGATTTATCTAAGAAAAAAATTCTCAAAAAGATGTCTTTCATCAATCCTCAAAAAAATTCTCAAAAAGAAATTATCAAACCACAAACTCATAAGTCATAGATATAATTAACAGAAAATCTTTCGCTTTATAATTAATTTAAAAAAGATAAATTACTAATAAATAAATAAAAAACCAAGGTGAAATTATTGCATAATTAAAATGAAGCATTCTAATAATTATAATAATTGTGTATTGTTCACATAGCGATACACCCAATTATTTGGGCAACACCAGCACCACCACGCAGTATTCTCTCCAAAGCTTTGAGCGCGGCCTTCGAGTTACGATGTTTTTCCTGAGAGCATTAATTTATAAATACTAAGTACTTCATCTAAACTAGATCTATTTATCATTCGACTCGATAGGTTCGATTTAAATTGGGTGAGGTCTAAGTAAAAATTTTGATAATTCTAATTAGCCTGGTTCAAATTATTATTTATTAAATAAAAATATTTTTATTTAAATTTAATTATAAAAAATATATATTAATATAAAAATAATATTTTAATATTTTTTTAACAATGAAACTGGTTTTCGAGCAGGCCTAACCCGAAATTGACTTGAGTAAGAAAAAAAAATTCTGAACCGTGATCCGATTCATGAGAAAATCTAATCTAAACAATTTGGGTGTTGTTTGATATATTAAAAAATTAAATAGTGAATTAGTTTTTAAAAATTTAAATATTAAATTTATGATATAAAAATTATTTGATATACTATTGAAAATTAAATGTTGGATTTTTTTATTGAATATATATTTTGTAAAAGATAGACATGAATTTATTAAATATTTTGAATTGATAAAAGTTAAAAGAAAAGAAAAGAATTATATATTTAAATAACATATTTATCATTAAAATAAAATTGACTTAATACGTTAAATGATTTTTAGCTACTTAAAATTTTTAATACTTTTTCATTGAAATGTTTCCAAAGCTAATTTTAAAAATAAATTATCAAAAGCATAAAAGATATTAAATCATTAAAAATTTTAATTAATTTTTAATGGTTCATTGATATTCAAGCTTACTTAAACATATCATAACATTTTATTTCTTTTAACAAGCAAATAGAGGAGAAAGGATATAATATTACTATTAAGTGCAAAGATGCAAACTATAATTGTTATGGATCGAGTCAAGTTCGGATAATAAAAAAATTATTTGTCCAAAGCCCAATTCGTTGTATCCGAAAAATCCATTTTACTATTTAAAATATATTTAAAAATTAAAAAATATATATTTATTGTAATATTAATTATATATTAGTATATTTAAATTTAAATAAAAATTTATTTATTAAATATAAATCTAGGTTGGGCTTACTCGAATCTAAAATATTATATCTCAAACTCGAATGAGTAGTCCTACCCATGGATATGTCTAATGCAAACTAAAGCAAGAGCAAGACTACCTCTGTTACTGCTTCTGGTGGAACAAGTTGAAGAGAGGTTGACGATCCTGCAGCTGCTGCTGGAACAAGTGCATTGGGGGTTTCGATATGCGAAGATGAAACCTGAGAAGAATTTGGATATGAGTTACGTATTCTAGGAAAAGAGGATTCGAACCTCATTTGGGCAAACACTACTTACACCAACCAGTAGTTTCCTCACGACTTTCTTCATGGCTTTCCTCTTACGATGTTTTCCCTGAAAGCATTAATTTATAAATAGTAAGTATTTCTTCTAAAGGATACTTGTTCATAGACAAGGTTATTCGTTCGATCCGACAGATCCGACTTAAATTGGGTTGAGCCTAGATAAGAATTTTGATAATTCGAGTCGGTCCGGCTCGAATTATTATTTTTTATAAAAAATATTTTTTATTTAAATTTAATTATAAAATATATATTTTAATATAAAATAATTTTTTAATATTTTTTAAAAGATTTTGCTAACGAGTGCCGTAAGGGCACTCTTTAAGATTACTAAATATAGTAATATTTTCAATCAATGCATTGAAAATGATGAATAAAGTTATTAATTTTTGCGTTTAATACAATGTTATTATCAAAAATAGTATATTAACTAACTTTAAATAGGGCCTTAAGGGCACTTGTTAGCAAAACCCTTTTTTAAACAGTAAAACTGGCTTTCGGGCCGATCAGAGTCCGGCCTGAAACGGGTTTGAATAAGGAAAAAAAAAATTCGGACCGCGGCTCGGCTCATGAGCAGGTATAATCTAAAGAATTTGTATGTTGTTTGATATATTAAAAACTTAAATAGTAAATTAGTTTTAAAAAAAAATAAGTATTAAATTTATGATATTAAATTATTTGATATGCTATTGAAAATTAAATGTGAGATTTTTTTTTATTGAATACTAGATAGATGCTCGCGCTTCATTACAGGTATGTTATAAGATTTGGATTGATATTTTGTAATAAATTTGAAAGATAAAAAAGCAGGAGAAGGAAAGATAATTTTAAAAAATTAACTTATATCATTATACGACACCTAATATAAAATTGAGAGTTATTTGAATATGGTCATTTAGATCTGACAATTTCGAACACAACATAATTAAACGATACGAACATAACATAGGAAAAATAATTAAAACACGACACGAAAAATAACATGAACACGACACAAATACACGAACGTGTCAAAATCTACATAGAACGGTTTATTAACGTATCAAGATTTATATAATTATATAATACCTTGAATGCAATTATGACAGAAAAAATAACAGGAACACGACGGCACGTGACAAAATTGGGAGTTTTTTGAATAGTATCAATTAGACTTGGTAATTTCATACACAATATGATTATACGACACGAACACAACATGAAAAAAAAATTAAAACACGACACGAAAAATAATATGAACACGATACAAATACTCGAACGTATCAAAATCAACATAAAAAGAATTATTAACGTGTAAAAATTTATAACACTTTAAACACACGATAAAATTTAAATGAATACTTTACGAAATATAATTTTTTCTCTAAATTGAATCATTATGACAAATTATATAAAATATGAGATGAATTGAGACACGACACAGACACACAAAATTTTCTCTAAATTGAATCACCATTACAAATTATGCAAAATATCTGGATGAATTGAAACACGACATGAACACAATATGAAAAAAATAATTAAAATACCACACGAAACGAAAAATAACATTAACACAAAACAAATATACGAACATGTCAAAATCTACATAAAACGAATTATTAACATGTAAAATTTTATATAAATTTATAATACTTTGAACATACGAAAAAAAACACAAACATGATGAAAAATAACATGAACACGACATGAATTTATCAAAATCTACATAAAATAAATTATTAACTTGTAAAAATTACATAAATCTATAATACTTTGAACATATGAAAAAATAACACAACCACAAACACAACAGAATATACTAAAAAAATCTCATCAAAAAAGATTAATAACATTACCAATCATTAACCTATAAGTGAAAGCCAATAATACCCCAACTAATTTATGCCTCACCCAAAATTAACTCCATAACCATATCTTAAGACATAATCCAACTACCCAAAAAATCCCTAAAAAAATTATCAAAGTCATTGCTACGGTGGCAAAAAAAAAAATGAATTATCAAAAGCGATTTTTTAAAATATTAAATCATTAAAACATTAACTGATTTTTAGCTACTTAAAATTTTTAATGCTTTTTCATTGAAATGTTTCCAAAGCGATTTTTTAAAAATAAATTATCAAAAGCATAAAAAATATTAAATCATTAAAACATTTGATTAATTTGTAATGGTTCATTGATATTCAAGCTTACTTAAACATATTTATTTCTTTTTAACAAGCAAATAGAGGAGAAAGGATATAAACATATTGCTATTAAGTGTAAAGATGCAATTAGAACTGTTCATGGATTGTGTTTGGTATTAAATATATTTTCTAGATTCATATTCGGATTTGGTATGAGATATAATATTTCAAATATATGAAAGAACTAAAAAAAAAAAAAAAAAAATTAAACATACTCGTGTAGGACAGATACCCATATCCAATACTCAGCATAAGTCCGGGTATAGGGATGGCAATGCCCGCCATAGCACTGCTCTGCCCCGTCCCGCTCCACCGTGGATGTTGAAATTTTAATACCACTACCACCTCCATGGATGTCGGTTATATCCATAACCGCCCCACCCCGATCCGCCCCATTTGATATTTATTAATTATTTTTATTTTTTTCAAAGAATAAAGCATTTTAAAAAAATTTAAATATAAATTCAATATAAACATGTTTCTAATCTAGGAAGAGAAAAAAATAAAATATTAGGTTTAGGTTTTTAAAAAGAAAAATAATAATAATAAGTTTAATTATATTATTTTATTATTCTTTTAAAAGCTAAATATTCAAGGGTAAAATTGTAATTTCAGTATTCGAGGTGGGGCGGTGCGGAGCAGGCAATTATCACAACTGCTTCATCCCCGCCTTTCAAACAAAAAAAATCGCATCGCCCTGCTCCGCCTCCATTGTTAAAAAAAAAACCTCTCCATTCAGATCGGATCGGTTCGAAATCCATCGGTCGGATCGGGTTTTGCCATCCCTATCCGGGTAACATAGCTTATACGAACCTGATTTGAAGCTGCAGCAGTCCCTCTTGATGCATCTATCCTCTTTAGTTCAAGCAAAGTGAAGTTATCCACAAATTGATGTTGGTGATCATTAGAGCCGCGATTTATATCTTTAGCCTTGAAACAATTAGTGCAAAGGCAATAATTCCTCTCTGATTTGTGGAAACATTGGATGCAACAAAAGTAAATATCTTTGATAAACTGGTTACAACCATCACAAAATGGCCTTCCACTTCGAATTATATAGTAGAGAGTCATGACATCTATGAACTCCAGGTTCTCCCTATTTCCTCTGCAAAGCTGCTTAAACAAATCCGAACTCCTCCGTTCTATATATCGTTCTTGCAACATGAAATCCAGGAATTCGTGGAGGCTCACAACTCTATCACCATTGTTATCCATTTCGATGAAGAATTTATAAGCCTCCTCCTTTATTTCATTGGAGGCAACCTCGAAATAGGCTTCTGCAATTTTGCGCAGTTCCTCCATCAAATCTCTCTTTCAAAGCTTGGGTGAAATACTTTGATACATAGACAGACACCCGAACGTTTGGTTCAGTGATTGATAATCGATATGATGTACTTCAATTCTCTCCTTCCTCAAATCAGAAAAAGAAAAGAAAAAATGATTCAGAGAATTAAGAAGTTGAAGGGAAATAATGGCTGTATGGAACAATGAACACGGATTGCAGCATATTATAACGAGTTAAAAAAAATAAAATAATAAACACGAGTTTAGCTTAGTTGGTTCATGCAGTTATCTTAAAAAAATAACATTCAACAGATTTAAAATTCGAATCTCAATATTTATAACCCATGCGGCCTTCTTTATACAAAATAAAAATAAAGTAATAGTACTTGTCAAATAACTTTCCCCTAATTGATCCAGCAAGAATTAAATAAAATAAATTGCATTTTTGTGATATATAGTAGTACGCATGGACGATTTGTTGCATGTCATTGTTGAAATAAATGTGACTCTAGCTACTTTGCTTAATTTTTAAGATAACTTATTTCTCCTTCATCGTAACAGTTTTTAAATTTGACAAGTGAAGTTAATAGGATAACACATATTTTTTAGAATATATTTAAAAAATAAAAAAATTAAACTCAATGCTTAATTCAGTAGATTTATGCAGTCACTCTTGAAAGATGACATCGAATAGGTCTCAAGTTAGAATCACAACATCTGCAACTTTTTTTCCTATTTTAGACTGCGACTTCCTCTGTATCAAAAAATAAAAAAAAATAAATGGGATATGTGACAATTGTCCTATCTGTATTGAGTTAGGTTTGAACAAAATTGTCCTGTTCAAAGGTAAGAAAAATTGTCCTATCTGTATTGAGTTAGGTTTGAACCAAAAAATTCACTATTTAAATAATTAAAAAAATTATTTAAATTTAATTATAAAAATTATTTAAATTTAATTATAAAAATATTGATATAAAATTATTATTATTTTTTTAATATTATTTAAATAGTAAAACGGGCAGGCGAGCCAGCTAAGTACCCATCCAAAGCCGGATTTGAATAAGAAAAAAAAAAATTGGATTGCAACTCGATTTTTAAACAGATCTATTACGAATCCAACAAGAAATATAATATATATTACTGGGTTTTTTTTTTTTTTACCAATTTGTCGCATGCCAACGTTGAAATATACTTGAGTGTAGCTTCTTGCTTAGTTTTAAGATTTTAAAAGCCGGATTAACATGATTACATATACTTTTTTAAGATATATTTATGAAAATAAAAATTATAAATCGATACTTAGCTCAATTGATTCATGCAGTCACTTTTAAGATGTGGCATTCAACAGATCTGAAGTTTGAATCCCAGCATCTACAGTCCATTGCCTTATCTCAAACTGCGACTCCTTTATACCAAAAAAAAAATATAAAATAAATTTAAAAAATAAATAAAACATGTCACAGTTTCTTAATCCGCTTATGATATTAAAAAACTTCACTACTAATGTATAAAAAACAAACTCATGGTATATATTTGGTCTTTTTTTTTTGTTAGTAGTTTGCAATGTTGATTGAAGCTAATCCCACATTGCTTAGAAAAGTCAAGAGCAAAGGATATATAATAGGATATTCTTCTTACCTTAGATAATTGAATCAAGTGCTATGGGCCCAAGGTATTAGTAGGCTCTCCTAGTGGGTTACTAACTATTTAATTATTTAAAAAATAGTAATCAGTAACACAACACTTACCTAAAGAGTTCTTGTGTAAGAACACACCTTATGCCCAAAATATAAGTATGTTTATGACTTTGTTGCTGGAGGCATATAAGATCTTAAGAAAAGTGTTTCTCACGCCTCAAAATCAGTATTTAAATTTTTTATCTCCATTATTCTTCTAACATTTTTTCCACAACCTAATATAATAAAAGAGAATATATGTATATGTTTATTTATTTATTTTTATTTAATTATATATATATATATATATAAATTGCAAATTAGTCCGTTTGGGCCATACATTGACTCCCAACATCCAACTTAATTGGGCATAATTAAAATAAATGGGAGATGTTCCTATCATAAATGTTGCCCTCAAGTCTCACCCCAAATTGCAAGGCAGCTTCAAGCTTGTAAAAATCTAACAATTGCAAACAAATACAAATTTTACTTCTCATCTTTTCATCTAGACATTAAATATGGTTATATATATATATATATATATATATATATGAAGATTCATTTATATTATTTTTTGCAATAAAAGTATGTAAAAAATTGTTGTAAATGCTTTTTGTAGCATAATTATTTACAAGTAACATTAATTTTGTTATTAAATATAACATTTTTGTATTGTACAAGGGCGTAAACCCAAATTCTTTTTCCACAACCTAATATATTAAAAGAGAATATATATATATATATATATATATTTTTTACTTTTTATTTAATTATATATATTCAAATTTCTTAAGTATATAAATTATAGTGTATCTATTTGTTTTAATTATTTATGCGAGTCTAAAAAAGAATATTTAATAATTAGAGGTGTTCATGAGTTGGATCGGATCTGAATAAAAAAAAAATTATTTGTATAGACTCGATTCGAGTTCAGTCTGATCTGAAAATCTATTTTACTATTTAAAAAAATAAAAAATATTTTATATTAATATTTATATATTTTTATAATTAAATTTAAATAAAAAATTTTATTATTTAAATAATAATTCAAACCGAGCTTTAAATTAACAAAAATCTATTTTAAATCTGATCCAATTTGAATCGAGAATCAGGTGAATAAGTCAGGTGAACAAGTCTACTAATTAATGACCACGTGATTGCAAGACTACTCGTTTGGGATGACTGGCTCTGTTTTGGTCATGCATTGACTCCCAACGTCCAAGTTAATTGAGCATAACTAAAAGGCATATGTATAAAAAATAAAAATCCTCTATTATATCTCTTTTTTCTTTTTGGTTATTTTTTACTTCTTATTTAATTATATATATTCAAAATTTTTAAATATATAAATTATAGTGTATCTATTTTTTTTAATTATTTATGTGAGTCTAAAAAAGAATATCTAATAATTAGAGGTGTTCATGAGTTGGATCGAGTCTGAATAAAAAAAATGATTTGTATAGACTCGATTCGAGTTTAATCTGATCTGAAAATCCATTTTACTATTTAAAATATATAAAAAATATATATTTTATATTAATACTTATATATTTTTTATAATTAAATTTAAATAAAATTTTTTATTATTTAAATAATAATTCAAATTGAGCTTCAAATTATCAAAAATCTATTTTAAATCTAATCCAATTTAAATTGAATTTATCGAATCAAACGGATAACCCAAGTAGGTGAACAAGTCTACTAATTAAGGACCATGTGATTGCAAGAGTACTCGTTTGGGATGACTGGCTCTGTTTTGGTCATGCATTGACTCCCAACATCCAACTTAATTGAGCATAACTAAAAGGTTTATATATAAAAAAACTCCATTACTATATCTCTTGTTCCGTTTTGGTTATTTTTATTTAATTATATATATTCAAATTTCTTAAGTATATAAATTATAGTGTATTTATTTGTTTTAATTATTTATGCGAGTCTAAAAAAGAATATCTAATAATTAGAAGTGTTTATGAGTTGGATCGGGTTTGAATATTTTTTTTTTATTTGTATAGACTCGATTCGAGTTTAGTTTGCTATTTAAAAAAAAATTATATTAATATTTATATATTTTTATAATTAAATTTAAATAAAATTTTAATAATTCAAACCGAACTTTAAATTATCAAAAATTTATTTTAAGTCTAATCCAATTAAATCGAGCCTATCGAATTAGGCGAATAAGTCAGGCAGGTGAACAAGTCTACTAATTAATGGCCACTAATTAGTGACAACGTGATTGCAAGAGTACTCGTTTGAGATGACTGGCTCTGTTTTGGTCATGCATTGACTCCCAACGTCCAACTTAATTGAGCATAACTAAAAGGCTTATATATAAATAAAAATTAAAAAAAAAACCCTCTATTATATCTATTTTTCCGCTTTGGTTATTTTTTATTTAATATATATTTAATTTTTTTAAATATATAAATTATAGTGTATCTATTTGTTTTAATTATTTATGTGAATTTAAAAAAGAATACCTAATAATTAAAAGTGTTCATGAGTTGCATCGGGTCTGAATAAATTTTTTTTTATTTGTATAGACTTGATTCGAGTTTAATCTGATCTGAAAGTCCATTTTTACTATTTAAAATATATAAAAAAAAATATATTTTATATTAATATTTATATATTTTTTATAATTAAATTTAAATAATAATTTTTATTATTTAAATAATAATTCAAACTGAGCTTCAAATTATTAAAAATCTATTTTAAATCTAATTCAATTTAAATCGAGTCTATCGAATTAGACGAATAACTCATGCAGTTGAACAAGTCTACTAATTAATGACCACGTGATTGCAACAGTACTCGTTTGGGATGACTGGCTCTGTTTTGGTCATGCATTGACTCCCAACGTCCAACTTAATTGAGCATAACTAAAAATCTTATATATAAAAAAAGCCCTGTACTATATTTCTTTTTCCGCTTTGATTATATTTTATTTAATTATATATAATCAAAATTCTTAAGTATATAAATTATAATGTATCTATTTGTTTTAATTATTTATGCGAGTCTAAAAAAAATATTTAATAATTAAAAGTGTTTATGAGTTGGATCGGATCTGAATAAAAATAAATTATTTGTATAGACTCGATTCGAGTCCAATCTGATCTAAAAGTTCGTTTTACTATTTAAAATATATAAAAAAAATAAAAAAATAAAATTTTATATTAATATTAATTTTTTTATATTTAAATTTAAATAAAAAATTTATTATTTAAATAATAATTTAAATTAAATTTTAAATTATTAAAAATTTATTTTAAATCTGATCCAATTTGAGGCAGGAGAACAAGTCTATTAATTAATGACCACAATGATTGCAAGAGTAATCGTTTGGGATGACTGGCTCTGTTTTGGTCATGCATTGGGTCTTTTTATTTTAATATAGTCAAAAAAAAATATTTATCAAAATATCGCTCTTTTCAGATTAATTCTCAAAATTCGTTTTTTTTAAATCAGTTGGGAAATCGCCATGACCCATGGCGATTTCCCAATTGAAATTTTTAATTTTTTTAAAATACCAGTTGGGAAATCGCCATGGCCCATGACGATTTCCCAACTAAAAATTTTCAATTTTTTTTTTCCCATTGGCACGGTGGCGATTTCCCAAGGGTTTTAGTTTTTTTAATTTTTTTAATAAATAATAAAATTTAAATAAAAATTATATAATTTTAAATTTTAAATTTTAAAAAATAAAGATTTAATAATTTTAATATATAATTTTTATCCATGGTGGTAGAAGTGTTCATGGGCCGGGCCGGGCTCATGTATGGTATCAACATCACATTTGCTTGCCCGAGCCACGGTGGCAATTTTTCAACATTTATTTATTTTTTAATTTTATAAAATTATAAAAATTATATAATTTTTAATTTTAAAAAATAAAAATAAAAATATAACAATTTACCAAAAATTAAAAAATTATATTCGTATTAGACCTGTTCATGGGCCGGGCCGCGACCCGAAATTTTTTCCCTTGCCCAAGCCCATTTCGAGTCGTGCCGACCCGAAAGCCCATTTCACTATTAAAAATATATTTTTATATATTTTATAATTTTTTGAATTTTGTTATTTAAATTTTTTTAAATTAAAAATTATATAATTTTTATTTAAAATTTATTATTTAATAAAATTACAAAAACACTTGTCCAAGCCCGGACTAATACGACACTCTGGTTGGCCTTTCTCCCGGAGGTCCATTTATTACGAATACAAGTTGAAAGAATTCGATTGACATTACGAATAGACCTGCTCATGTGCTGGGCAGCCCGTCCGACCAGGCCCGGATCACTATTTATATATTAAAATAATTAAATTCAGGCTCGCGTGCCGGGCCTTGGCAAGGAAATTGAAAAATTTCGGGTCGCGGCCCGGCCCTTGAGCAGGCCTAATTACGAATATAATATTTTAATTTTTGATAAATTGTTATATTTTTATTTTTTAAAATTAAAAATTATATAATTTTTATAATTTTATAAAATTAAAAAATAAATAAATGTTGAAAAATTGCCACCGTGGCTCGGGCAAGCAAATATGGTGTTGATACCATACATGAGCCCGGCCCGACCCATGAACACTTCTACCACCATGGATAAAAATTATATATTAAAATTATTAAATCTTTATTTTTTAAAATTTAAAATTATATAATTTTTATTTAAATTTTATTATTTATTAAAAGAACTAAAAAAAAAGTAAAACCCTTGGGAAATCGCCGTGGGTGGCGATTTCCCAATGGGAAAAAAAAAATTGAAAATTTTTAGTTGAGAAATCGCCATGGCCCATGGCGATTTCCCAACTGATATTTTAAAAAAAATTAAAAATTTCAGTTGGGAAATCGCCATGGGCCATGGCGATTTCTTAACTGATTTAAAAAAAGCGGATTTTGGGAATTAATCTGAAAAGAACGATATTTTGGTAAAAAAATATTTTTTTAGCTATATTTAGATAAAAAAACCCATGCATTGACTCCCAACGTCCAACTTAATTGAGCATAACTAAAAGGTTTATATATAAAAAAAAAAACCCATGTATTCTCTCTTTTTTTCGTTTTGGTATTTAAAAGTTTTTAACCAATTTTGAATACTTATATTATAATTTTTTATATCAATCGAGTCCAAATCGAGTATTTAATCGGATCAAAATTTTATATTATAAATACCGAAATGAGCTAAAAAAAATTAAATATCAAAATAAAAAAATATATATAATATCGGGATCAATTTTATATTTAAACCTAACTAAAAGCAATGGAAGATGTTCTTATCATAAATGTTGCTCTCAAGTCTCACCCCGAATTGCAAGGTAGCTTCCAGCTGGAAAAGCCTACCAATTGCAAACAAATAAATTTTTTTACTTAATGATTTTTTCATCCAAACATTAAATATGGTTTTTTTTTTTTTTGCAGGATATATATTAGATTTGTTTAAGGGTTAGGAGGATAGGGATTTTCTTAATTCGAACTAGCTTGAATTATTATTTATCAATAGAATTTTTTTTATTTCAATTTAATTATAAATATTAATATAAAAAATATTATTTTAATATTATTTTAAATAGTGATATTAACTTTCGGGCCGATTCGACCCAGACTGGGTAAGAAAAAAAAATTGAGTCCAGCTCGGCTCATAAACAAATCTAATATAAATAAAAGAATAATGGTCTAATTATGCTATCAGTCCCTGTACTGATTCAAATTTTAAAATTTAGTCCCTCTACTATAATTTATATAAATTGAATCCTCTTACTATATTGATTTAAAAATGACAATCCAATTGATAACGGTGTCACCTTTATCTCGTTAAAAATGCTGACATGAACGTTGACTTGCTGACGTAGCGTTGGCCTTGCTTACATGGCGAGCTTAATCATCAAAAAAATTTGGGCAATTGATGACATGAAATTTTTTCACATGGCTTACTAATAAATGATGCTATTAGTCCTTGTACTTATACCAAAATTCAGATTTAATCCCTTTATAATGATTTGAAAAAACATTTATACATGTATTTTTTTGAGATTTCAAATTTCGATCCAATCTTAAAAATATTAAAAAATGTTTAAAAACATTCACATTATTAAAATAATATTATTATTATTATATTAAATAATATTTATTATTTAAATAATAAAAGATATTATTTTTTGCTAGTATTAATATTTATTATTAAAATATAAATATTTTATGTTTAATAATATTCAAGAAATATTTTAAATTAAAATATTAAAGACTTTTTATTTTAACATTTTTAAATGTTTTTTAATTAAAATTAAATAAAGTAGTTTTTATTAACATAATAATAAATCGTGTCGGATCAAGTTAAGTTCAGGCATAAAAATCATGTCCAATATATGATTCGAATCAAATTAAATTCATGGGTTTGGTGAGTACCCTTATAAATGGATAGCTATTTTCTAGAAATTGTAAAAAATAATTTTATGCGAAACAGATGGATCTTTAAACGTAGTCCATTTTTCACTGTTAAATGTGCTGACGTTAGAGGTGTTCATGGACCGAGCCGAGCCGCGGCCCAAATTTTTTTTACAACCTTTACCCAAGCCTGGCCCGGGCTCGCTTGTAAGCTCGAAATACTGTTTAAAAAAATTGTTTTTATATTAATATTAATATTTTTTATAATTAAATTTAAATAATTTAAATCATTGTAGAGAGACTAATTTTTTTTAAATATATAAATATTAATATAATTTTTTTTATAAAAATATAAAATTATAAAAAATTAATTATAAAAATAATTTTTTATAAAAATATTTAAATATAATTATAAAAATTTAAATTTAATTATAAAACATTTTTATATTTTAGTAATAAATATTAATACTAATAAAAAATAATATCTTTTATTATTTAAATAATAAATGTTATTTAATATAATAATATTATCGTTTTAATAATAATTTTTTTTAATAATGTGAATATTTTTAAGATTCGATCGAAATTTGAAATTTTGAAAAATACAAGTACAAGTTTTTTTTCAAATCATTATAGAGGGACAAAATCTGCATTTTGGCATAAGTACAGGAACTAATAGTATCATTTATTAGTAAGACACGTGAAAAAAAGTCCACGTCATTAGTTTGCAAAAAAAATTGTTGACTAAACTTATCACGTAAGCAAGGTCAAGGTCACATCAGTAAGTCAACGTTCACGTCAATATTTTTTACGGAAGAAAAATGACATTATTATCAATTGGATCGTAATATTTAAATTAATATAGTAAAAAGATTCAATTGATATAAATTATAATAGTGATACTAAATTTTAAATTTTAAATTAGTACAAAGACCGATAACATAATTAGTCCAAAAATAATCTATTTACATCGGTGTAAATATTTTACACTTTTTATACAATTTATACTCTATTATCCAACTATTAAATTTTATGCTTTATTCATGTAGATTATACATGTCAAATTTTAATTTAATTGAAAACGTCTAATTATTTTTTTTAATAATAATAAATTTTCAACAACAATCAAATACAAGATCCAAAACCAGTGCTGATCATAAGAATATTTTCACATCGGCATCTTTTCACCTCAATTTCTTAGATTACCAAATATTTCACATTGTTAGAAATTTAATATCATTAATTACTTTAAATTAAAAATTCAATATTTTATCGACAGATCAATTAAACTTTTATTTATATATTCTTCTTGCTATGCTCTCCCTCCAAAGTAGCTTGATTCAATTCTCTTTATTTCTTTATTTCCCCCTTTTTTTACATTGACTCATTCATGCTGAAATATTATAATAATTGACTACTACTATAGTATATTATTTATCTAGGATGGATGTGGTAAGTGTAGACCTAATAATTCGAGTATTTATATCAAATTTGTATATTTTTATATCATTATTGTGTTTAAGTTGTTATAAATTTATATAAATTTTGATACGTTAATGATTCGTGTTATAAAATTTTGACACTTTCGTGTATTCGTATCGTGCTCATGTTCTCGTTTTGTGTCATATCGCATTTTTTATAATATTTTAATTATTTTTTTCGTATTATATAATTTTGTCGTGTATTTTGTCATATCTAGGTAAGTGTTATACAATGACAAGTTGCAAAGACCCTAATAGGCAAAAAACAATTTTAGAATGTTTGATATATATGATTGAAGAAATGCTAACTTTTTCTGCTTATGAATTTCTTTTAATACACCGATAGTAGAGTTTTTATCGGAGATAAAGGATCGTCACATAAAAAAATTAATAAATAAATAAAATGAAAGAAAAGTAAGTCATCGAACTTTATTAAAAAAAGAAAATAAACTTTTAATATTTTATTTTATGGAATTATAAAGGTTTAAAGTTTTATTTCATTGTAATTAGAATTTTAATATTATGAAATATTTGATATTTTGTTAAACATTTCTTAATTGACTGATATAATGTATAAAGAATACTTACTTGGATTTATTTAATAATTTTGATAATAAGACTTTATCCATCCAATTTTCAAATTAAACGAGTATAATTATATATATAATAAAATGTTCTTAGCCTTTTGTACACTTGGCCACGAGTCGAACGGTCTAGTCTAATCCAGTTTGGATTACTATTTAATCAATAAAAAAAATTTATTTCCATTTAATTATGAAATATATTAATATATATATTTTTTTAATATTTTAATATATTTCAAAAAAAAAAAAGATTTTCAAGTCGAACTGAAATTCGAAAAAGCAAATTTTTTACTATTCGAACTTAATCCGGCCCAGTCCCGCCCATAAACACTTCTAACCTTTTGGTAATGATTGATTTTTATGAAATTAAAGCTAAACAATTGAAAACTTCAATGATATATATATACAAACCAAACATATATAGTCAATAGATAAAAGAAACTGATAAGCCCCTTGGTCAGAAAGAGCTGAGCTTTGAACAAAGTAGTATTTCTTAATACTAGTAGAATTTTAAGTGTCTTTAATGACCAATCATTTATTCCCACAAAACATGAAAAATCAAAACGCGAACATATAAAATTTATGAGTAGAAAATACAATCGGAAATGGAAAATTGGAAAACATAATTCAGCATCCTGAAACGAGCTCCTGCAGCGCAGCCTGCAGGTATAAGTTTCTAAAAGGCATCTCACATAATAGTACACACCTCGGAAGCCATATAACCATAAGTCACTGCTATATTAAATGCTTTAAAGGCGATTTTCCACTTTTCCTGCAGAAAGAATCCAAAAATATATATAAACTTAATATTGATTTAATAAAATATATATCATATAAAAAAATACGCCTATATATATATATATATATATATATATATATAAAACAAACTAAGATTTTATTTATTTAACGAAGCAAGAGAAGCCTGAACATACTGCTAAAAGCAAGAAATTAAGACTGAGAATTAAAGAATATTTAATTGTAAAAAACTAATTACTAATATTAATATATATACTACCTATATATATATTAAGTTATTAATTATAATAACTCTAAAGAAATAGTATTGGAGATGATATCACTATTTATTTCCTTAACTTCCATGAAGTTAAAGGAATGATTAATTAAGCAAGAATGATGTGTATATCAGAAATTAAGGCAGCACTTAAATTTACACTATGTTTGTAGGAAGGAAACGAAGGATGTAAAATAAAGAAAAAGAAAAAAAATTAGAGGTAAAGTTGTAGATAAAATTGATAATTTAAGTCGAATGAGTTTTTTCGTCATATTTGAAAGAATTGAATTTCAAGAATAGAAAAATGTGTAAATCCATTCGTTTTCTTGTGGTTAGTGTGAAGGAGATACCCTCTTTGCCTTTGGAACAACTGCAAGCGAGGAAGGAATACTGTGGCTGTGGGCTGGATTTGAAGCAGAAGAGCTTGAGCCTGCAATTTCATCATTATTGTTTTCCTGATCATATGCATCTATATTCCCAGATGAAGCCTGAAAAGTGATCATAAAGTGTATTAATTATGCTTGAAAAACAATTCAGCTGGTCGACAAGGGATTAGAATGACTTTTAGTAACGGTAAAAATTGTCGCAAAATGTTAATTTACCTGCTGATTTGAAGCTTGTGCCCTTGGCAATATTGCTGCTGGTCTATTAGCTTCAAGCAAAGCAAAGCAAAGCAAAGTTATCCAGGAATTGATGGCTTGGATAATGAGTATGTTTCTATTGGATATCATAGCTTATAATTATGTGTATACATACGAAATATGTATTTTAATATGTAAGTTATTGTAATTAGATACACAGTGTATAATTAACGTACACAATTGATATCAAAATTGAATGAGAAATTAGTCTCATTAAACACCCACTTGAAGAGGAAGATAGTTGGTTGTAGTTGTGTGTGATTTTTAATCCCACATAGAACAATGTTTGGCCTTTGCTTGTTGTTTTTAAAGGCTTGTGTTCAATGTTGGGTTTGGCTCAAGGGGTATCCAAGTTTTGTGGTGGGTGAGGACCTACACAAATTGGGTTGGACCATGCACGCGCCACCGATTTGGGCTTGGACTAGGTTGGGTCGGGTCGAACCGAACTTGGGATTGGGTCAGCAATATTCTTTTTGCTACCCAGCCGGACTAACTTGTTCTGACTATCTGATTATTTATAGCCTGTTCGGTCCAGGACTGAACCGGTTCGTGTTGTTTCAGTATCTGTCTTTTCGGTAAAGACATGTCGGTTCGACTTCCTGCCTGAACCGGTTCGTCACCAATGGGTGTGCCTGTTCTGATCAAACAGGTTCCTTCCATGTGGTGTGTCTTTTCCAAACATGCATTTTGACTGCTATATTTACAGACTTCCTCTGTCTGTTTTTCAAACACTAATTCACTCAAATTATTCTATGTCATCCAAGAGAGAGACTTAAACATTCTTCTGATTCGCTGTGTTGCATCCGAGTATGCTCTCATTTGCAACGTTTATCGAAAAAGCCTGGGAGACGATTTGCATCAATCTGTAAGCACCTTTAGACAGGCAAAACACGTCTTAAGGTTAGAGGTCCAACCTTGACTCGATATTGATTTTTTCAAATCAATTCCTATAAGTGTCTTATATTCAATTCTGTATATCTGCTCGTATATTTATATTATGTTTATAAGTACTATATAGCAAATATTTTTCAATAAGACGTTTTTCTTTATATACTATTTGTTAGAATATTTATAACGGTTTTACATACATTACTGATATCATTTTTTAATATATATATATATATATATATATATATGTTTTATATATATTATACTTACTGACTGAAATATATATGTTATATCTTTTATATTTTTTTGTGAAAAAAATATATATACATGGCTTATATATATTTGTTTGGCACCGTTTGTATATATTTATTATATCTTTAGGTATTGTTTTCTTAACCAATTCATGACCTTCTAATTGTGTCGGTTATAATCAATTCAGTGCCGTCACTTCATGAAAGGGTGTGAGGTTTTGCTCTTAAATTTGGTAGAATATATATACTGTTAGATATATACGGTTGTTTAGTGAAAGCATATATGGATTTAGTTAGATCGGTTTATAACTTTATTTATTGTTTCTCTAGTTTTGCTTTATATATTTTATATATATTGGCAGCATTTATGTATAATGCTTACTGACTTCATTGGTTGTAATAAAGACATGGTTTCCTTGTTTTGTAATATATATTATATGTGGATATTTAGTGTGAACATATATATATATATATTTATTTGTTGTCCAATATATGAAGTGTGCATTTATGCTTACTAAATTTTGTACTATTGTTTACATATATATATATATTCTGCTAATATATGTATGTACTGTACTTTGTTATAACATATATTTTTGCTACTGTATAGCAAATATATTGTTCGTGTGTTATATATATATATATATTCATTATGTTTATTTATAATATATATTATATTGTTTTGAGAGAAATTTATTTGTTACAATATATATTAGTTTGGTTTTATATATATATATATATTTTGTGTGATCATCTTTGGTTATTTTTTGGATACACTACTTTGTTTTAGTAGTTTATTTTTCTAGTAGTGTACTTATTTCAATATATATATATATAGTGTTTGTGATAAATATATATTATTTAATATATATACAAGTTTGTAATATATATATATATAGTTGATTCTGTTAATTTTAAATAACAGATGGCAGTACGGTCTACCGTAAATGCGAGTGTGCCTGTAGCGTAACTGCCACAACATGTGACACATGGTGAGAGACCCGAGAAGTTCAATGGTCTGGACTTCAAAAGATAGAAGCATAAGATGCTGTTCTATTTAACCACACTGAACCTAACCCGGTTCTTACGGGAGGAGGCCCATGTTCCCAAATAGGAAGAGACTGATCTTACGATTGTAGCCTCGGTGGAAGCATGGAAGCATTCTGACTTCTTATGCAAGAACTATATTCTCAACGGATTGGACAACATGTTATATAACGTGTATAGCCCAATCAAGACAGCGAAAGAGCTGTGGGAGTCCTTAGAAAGAAAATACAAAACCGAGGATGTCGGCACGAAAAAATTTGTGGTTGGCCCATTTTTGGATTTCAAGTTGGTGGACTTGAAAACCGTGATCAGCCAAGTCCAATAGTATCAATTGATCCTCCATGAGATTATTGACTGAGGGAATGATTATTAGTGAATCATTTTATACAGCAGTTTTGATAGAGAAATTGCCTCCTTCGTGGAAGGATTTCAAAAACTATCTAAAACACAAGAAAAAAGAAATGACTCTAGAGGACTTGTTTGTTCGATTAAGAATCGAAGAGGATAACCGTGGTTCAGAAAAGAGGGTTAAAGCTCAGACCATGGAAGCCAAGGCAAATGTTGATTGAACATTCGCACGAGACCAACAAGAGGAAACATGTTGGTTTCAATTCTTCCCAAGGTAATAAGGGAACGAATTTCAAAAAGTTCACGGGAACTTGTTTCATATGTAACAAGCCAGGTCATCGAGCAAAGGACTGTCGTCTAAACAAGAAAAGAGTTCAAGCCAACTTAGTTGATGATTATGAGATTGAGCTCGTTGATGTAGTGTCACAAGTGAACATGGTAGAAAACCCTAAGACATGGTGGGTTGATACCGGTGCCACTTGTCACGTCTGTTCTGATAGAAAGAGTTTCTCTGAGTATAAAGAAGCTGCTGTTGATGAGCAACTATTTATGGGAAACTCTTTGGTTTGCAAGGTACGAGGCCATGGGAAGGTGGTACTCAAGATGACTTATGGGAAGGAACTAACTTTGAACAATGTGTTTCATGCTCCTGAAATTCGTAAGAATTTGGTTTCCGACTCTCTGTTGAGCAAGAATGGGTTTTGACTTGTTTTTGAGTCAGATAAATTTGTACTCACTAAATGTGGCATGTTTGTGGGTAGAGGATATCTATGTGATAAGCTTTTTGAGCTCAATATTATGACTATTATGCCAAAGAACAAGAGTAATTATTAAATTATTTTTTCTGGTTATTTGGTGGTGTCCTCTAAATTATGGGATGGTAGAATAGGTCATGTGTTTTACAAAACCTTGCAGAAAATCAACAATTTGGATTTGCTTCTGCAAATTGTTATTGATAAAAATCACAAATGGGAAATTTGTGTGGAATCCAAATTGACTAAGGCTCCTTTCTATTCGGTAGAAAGAAGTAGTAAACCTCTAAATTTAATTTACACTGATATATGTGACTTAAAGTTTGTGCAAACTAGAGGTGGTAAAAAGTATCAAATATTCTTATTGATGATTGCACAAGATACTGTTATGTCTATTTGCTAAGAAGCAAAGACGAGGCCTTGAGAAGTTTTTAAACTCTTTAAAAATGAGGTCGAAAATCAACTAAGTAAGAAAATAATGAGTAATATGGGTGGTGAATATGATTTAATGAATTTTGTTCAATATATGGTTCAACATTCAAACTACTTCTCCTTATTCACCTCAACAATACGGTATTGCGAAACGTAAGGACCGATCGTTGAAGGAATTGATGAATGCTTTGTTGATTAGTTCAGGGTTATCTCAGAACTTGTGGGGAGGCTATTTCAATAGCTAATAATATTTTAAATAAAATATCCCACAAGAAATCAAACAATACACCATATGAATTATGGAAGGGTTAAGACCATCCTACAAATACATGAAAGTGTGTGGGTGTCTTGCGAAGGTATTGGTTTTTCCAGCTTAAAAGGTCATGATAGAACCTAAAATTGTGTTTGGTGCCTTATTTGAAGAGATCATGACCCAGTCCTTGAAGGCAAGAGAAAGACATATGAGAAAATGTCAACTCTATGCAATAAGGGATCTCGGGTGTAATCTTAGCGTCGATGAGGATATCAACATAGTAAGTGGGGAAAAGTGTCATGGTCTGGTATCGGCATGCCTTGGTGCTACCATGACTATCCCATTGTGAAGCAGAGGATGAAACCTTGTCCATGGGATCGATGATCCCTGATGGTGCCAAGAGTGGCACGGACCCTAAATGCAAACCATTAGATTGTAAATGAATGTAAAGATATAACATACTCAGTTAGCAAATTGAGTAGATTTACAAGTAATCCTGGAAAGGATCACTAGAAGGCTATAGTGAAGGTACTTAGATATTTAAGATACACCTCAAGTTATGGACTACATTATATAAGATATCCAGATGCAAAATGGATATTCGATACTAAAGATTTCAAATCCACTAACGGATTTGTCTTTATTATTGGAGGAGCTGTAGTGTTTTGGAAATCTTCTAAACAAACATGTATAGCTTTAGATAAAGCTAGAGAAAAAGCGGAATGGCTTCAGAATTTTAGAAGATATTCCAAGTTGGCCGAAACCTGTGCTTGCAATTTGTATACATTGCGATAGCCAATCTGCAATTGGTAGGGTACAGAGTTGTTTGTATAACGGTAAATCTCGACATATTCGTCGAAGACATAATACCGTTAGACAGTTGCTCTCAAATGGAATTATCTCTTTTGATTATGAAAAAATCAAATGATAATGAAGCCCGCTTACAAAAAGTTTTACAAAAGAGCAAGTATATCATCGAGGGGAATGAGTCTTAAGCCTATAAATTATAGTTACATAGTGGAAACCCAACCTAAATGACTGGAGATCCCAAGTTTTAGGTTCAAAAGGGACAACTAAATTATGTTAACTGAGTATGAGCACTAAAAGAGTTTAACACTCTTATCCATTCCTATGATGATTTAGTGTTGCCTGCAAAGGAGTTAGGATAAACTATGCTTTTAATAATTCTTATAGTTTGATGAAATCAAGTGGGGTATTGCAGGATACTCTTAATAAACAATCACCTATTATGAGTAAGAAACGTGGCCACTTCTAAGAGAATTGATTAGGCTAAATTCTCTAGAGTACTCTAAGAAACCAAGAAGTGTTCGAGGCCAAAATGGACACAACCGTGAGAACCGAAGATGTTCGAAGAGGAATTGTGTGACACCTATTGTCTTGGTTTACATGAAAGGTTGAATAGTTTAAGACATCATCTTCATTAGTTAGCCGAGTAAATCCGATAATTGTTCACTATGGAAGGTTCAAGGCCAAAAGCTTCCTATCTTGATGCAATTACTCTTCAAAGAAAGTCTCTCTCAAACTTCGAGTCAGTTCGTCGTTTTAATCAGACAATTTCCATTCATGTGGGGGATTGTTGGATATCATAGCTTATAATTATGTGTATACATACGAAATACGTATTCTAATACGTAGGTTGTCGTAACTAGATATACGGTTTATAATTAACGTACACAATTGATATCAAAATTGAATGAGAAATTAGTCTCATTAAACACCCACTTGAAGAGAAAGATAGTTGGTTGTAGTTGTGTGTGATTTTCAATCCCACATAGAACATTGTTTGGCCTTTGCTTGTTGTTTTTAAAGGCTTGTGTTCCATGTTGGGTTGGGCTCCAAGGGGTATCCAAGTTTTGTGGTGCGTGAGGACTTACACAAACTGGCTGGACCACACACACGCGCGCACACCGCCTCTGAGCTGGGCTAGGCTGGGTTGGGCTTGGACTGGGTCGGGTCGGACCGAATTTGGGCCTTGGCTTGGGTCAGCAATATTCTTTTTGCTGCCCAGCTGGACCAACTTGTTTTGACTGTCTGATTATTTCTAGCATGTTCGATCCAAGACCGAACCGGTTCGTGTTGTTTCAGTATCTGTCTTTTCGGTAAAGACATGTCGGTTCGACTTCCTGTCTAAACTGGTTCGTCACCAATGGGTGTGCCTGTTCTGATCAAATAGGTTCCTTCAATGTGGTATGTCTTTTTCGAATAGGCATTTTGACTACTATATTTACAGACTTCCTGTGTCTGTTTTTCAAACACTAATTCACTCAAATTATTCTGTGTCATCATAGAGAGAGACTTAAACATTTTTCTGATTCGCTGTGTTGTATCCGAGTCTGCTCTCATTTGCAACGTTTATCGAGGAAACCTAGGAGACGATTTGCATCAAACTGTAAGCACCTTTAGACAGGCAAAAGGCATTTTAAAGTCAGAGCTCCAACCTTGACTCGATATTGATGTTTTCAAATCAATTCCTGTAAATATCTTTATATTTGATTATGTATATCTGTTCATATATTTACATTATGTTTATAAGTAGTATATAGCAAATATTTTCCAACAGGTTCTTATTCCGAAAACATTCAGGGCAAAGACAAAAGATCTTGGTGCTACAATAACACTGCGTGCAAGCAAAGTAAGTCCCACGAATCAAATCACTGCCGCAATTAGTACCGTCACAAAAAGGCCTTCCAATTTCATTACATAGAAAAGAGCCATAATTTACTATAATGAAAATTGAGTCATAAGAGACTCATAGAAAATTTTTGAATTTAGTTAAAGGGTCCTATTTTGTCATCTTTTATATGTATTTTTGACTTTTCACAAAGAGTCTTTAGGAATTCAAAGGATATTTCTTCAAATTTTCAAGATTTGATTGTCTTTTATTTGGGGTAAAAGTGTATTTTTCTTAGGAATGAGGTATTTTTGCAAATGTTAAGGGTATTTGGGTACTAATTTATCTTTTTGTGAGGGCAGGAGAGTCTTTTGACAGGACAAGAGAGTATTTTTTGAAATGTTAAAGGCGTTTCGGTACTAATATATTTGTTTGTTTTTATTAGTGTTTTTTAATTTTTATAATTAAGAAGAATAAGGGAAAAATAGAAAGAAACTAAAAAGAAAATAGAAAAAAATAGCTGTAGTTTTATTATTATTATTGTTGTTGTTTTAATTTTTGATAATTTATTATTTTTACAAAAATAAATATATATTTAGTAAAAAAAATTTACATAATTTTAGATTTTTATGTATTAAAAAATTTATTAATATTTTTTATTATTCTCTTATCGATTTTTTGAGAAAAATATGATTTAAAATTATTATAATAGTTTATTTATCACTTTGTATTTATCAAATTAAATTTAAAAATATTAAAAATATATAAATGTATAATAGAAAAAATATATTAAAATATATTTATTTTTTTTATTTATTTTCATTCGTTTTATATATTTTTAAATGATATAATAAAATTACTCATGTATATTTTAAAAAATATATAACTTCCGCAGCATTGCGCGGGTAAAATTACTAGTGTCCATGAAAATTCAGTTTTTCGTCTCCCCTGCTGTCTAGCTGCCAAAACACCGGGCTTGATGCTAGTTTTGTACCACCAATTTGCCATAGGAATGCCAAGAACTCGTTCTGGCTTATGTAGCCATCGCCATCATCATCCATTGCTGCGAAAAACTCTTCGGCTGAACTCCTCACATAATCAGGGCCTGCTATATAACAGGCTTCTGCTAGTTTTGCGCAATTCGTCCTTATGTTAGAAGATAAGAATCACTGATATCATATTATAAGAAAAGGGGTAACGCAATTAAACAAAAGATTAAGTGGTTCGACCATGGTGGCTACATCCACAGGCAAAAGACCCAAAGAGCTACATTGTTGATATTATTAATTGTTGTTGGTTTGTACAAGAGTTCCCTATTTATATAGAAGGTTCTCACCAATTTTAGAAAGAACTAAGTAATAATATCGCATTGTAATCTCTAAGATATCGTATCGTAATCGTATCATAATCCATAATATATATAATTACATTTATTACTTTAACACATTCCTTGATCAAAATTATCGACAAGGATATGATAATTCTTTTGAGTAATTGAATTTGATGAGTGAAAGAAAGTGAAGGATCCAATGGCTTTATATAGGCATCCTATCCAAGTTTACAACATTAATGTGCAATTATTTTTTACTTGAGTAATATTGAATTTGATGAGTGAAAGAAAATAAAGTATATATCCATCCTTGTTAAAGTGGTGTTATCCTAATTTCAACATAGTATCCGAGCAAAGGTTTTATTTTGTTGTTCTTGTATGTTATTCATGTTTGTTATCTCTTTCGAGTATGTCACGTGATAGGCTTCTCTATCTCCACCTACACGTGATAAAGGTTTGTTAAAGTGGTGTTATCTCATATCTGCTAGGTCTTGAATTTTTTGTGGTCTTATATTCACTTTAATCACTTTACCTATTGCCGATTGATTTTAGCTTGGATGCTTAACATAATATCAGAGCAAAGGTTCTGTTATATTTTTCTTGCATGTTACTCCTACCTTTTATACCTTTTAAGTTTGTCACGTGATGGACTTCTCTTTCTCCACCTACACGTGATGAGGTCTATTAAAAATGCTATTATCCTATATCTGCTAAATCTTGAATTTCTCGTGATCTTATATTCAAGTTGAAACTCTTCACATATTGCTAATTAATTTTAAATCGGATACGTTGTTGTAACATTAATTTACAAATTTTATATCCATCCATTGTGTTGTTTGGATGAAAGGATGCATTGTAACCATCCATTGTATTGTTTAGATGAAAGAAGACACCGGTTAGAATAATAGCACCAATAGGTTGCTATGTTTTGTAAAATCATGTACTTTGATTTTGAAAATACACACCTCTTTAATTGTGTTTTTTGATGGTTATATATATTCATCCACCCCAATGGTTAAAATACATATATTAAATATATAGATTCAAGAATTCTTAAGAATAAGAGATTAGGGGATTATTCAATATTGCTAATTGCATAATTCAGAAAATTTCGATGTATCCTGGGAGTGTTCCTCAACCCGTTAGCAAATTTTGTGTGGGGGCAAATAATTCTCTAAAGAAAGCTATTCATCGTGCCTCGAAATTTTGATTCCAATTTCGTTTTTGTCTACCCATCTAAAATATCCCCAACAATTTACTATTAGAGATGGCCACAGAGACGAATACCGCCTACAAAGTGATGAATCAAGACTTTGTGAAATTGAATCGATTTGATAACATTAACTTAAATCGATGGAAGGTTAAGGTGATGTTTCTTCTTACTGTGTTGAACATCGTATTGAGGCCAATAGATGATTCTACCAATGATGCAAGTCCCGATGAAAAGAGAAAGTGATCACACTTAGAGACATCATTTCGAGGTTAGTACATGAGCCATGTGGCTACTTTGGTGTTTTCTTTGATGGTGTTTTGCCTATAAGAAACACAACTTCATTGAAAGATATCATGACATGAAAATTAAAATATCTATATATTTATATAATAAATGTTTGTATTGTCATATAATGAATGGTCATAATATATAATGTCCATGAAATTAAATAGGCGCGAGTCAAACAGTCAAATATTATAATTTTTCAAGACCATTCATTATTATTTTTTTTTTTTAATCTTCAATTATAAATGTATAGCCATAAAACAATGTAAATTCTATTTTATTTTTTAACTCTATCAAATAATTAACGAAAAGAAAATAAGTCTTTTCATCTATTTTTCAAGCACACCAATATAAAAATAAAAATAAAAAACTTTTTTCACTCTTTCCATTTTTTTACAAAATTTTCAAAACCTTAATAAGGATTTTTTTTTTTTTTTTAGACTTGTAATCATAGTAGTTTTATAAAAGCAATTCTGAAAAATGTCATATCATAACATGAAACGATTGTATCTGGAGAGATTCTACTTTCACCAAATATCAATAGCTTTGATCCAAGTGAACAGCAGAAGCAAGGCTCGGAAATAAGAAAAAGGATGAATATGTTTTGAGCTGTTATAGTTATTAGACCTGTTCAAAAGTTGAATTATTTTTTTGATATGATAAATTTGATTTGTATTGGATTAGATTTGGACATAAATTTTTTTAATTCGAATTCATTTAATTCGGTTTGAATTATTGTTCATTAATAAAAAAAAATATATTTTTTTATATTTTAATATTATTTTAAACAATGACAAGAACTTTTTAAATCGATCCAAATCTAAATAAAAAAAATAAAAAAAATTTGAACTGCGACTCAGCCATGAATAGGTTTTAATAGCTATACCCTTAAAAAAAAAAATTCCCGTTTAAAAGATATTGTTTCCCATTGTTTAATGGACTTAACTCATCTCTTCGCTGTACAAATGCAAGATTTTATAAATAATTTTTGTAATAAACAGTTGATTGTTTTCAAAAGCATGATTTGAATGGATGGAAGAAAATTGCAATTTCATATTTTGTGCGGACATTTCTGGATAAATTTGCAAGAACACATCAAAAACCTTCGATTTAAGTACGGGCTTTCAATTTACGGGCCATTTTTTTTTATTATGTAATAATGCGACTTCTAAATTGCTTTTTGGTTTGAAAAAGTTATCCTATAGTGGAATTCAAGATTTAATCTAGTAAGTTTATGCATTTATTTAAAAAAAAAATTAAAAATTAAAATTTTAATCTTAACATGAACAATCTATTTTCATATTTTCAAATTGTGACTTCTTTTATAAAAAAAATTATCATACAATTAGTATGAATTTTTTTTATTGGTGGAAACCACATTAGATCCATTAGATAATCTAATCTTTGCTAGAATTAGAAAGGGACACAAATTTTATGTTACTCAGAAGAATGAAGTCTTAGTATTTATGATTTTTTTTGAAAACTTTTTTTCATACGCTGATTTCATCTATTAATGCTGAATTTTTCAATGATAAACCTTTGAGAGTTTTTCCTTTTCCCTATTGATTACACCTCCTGTCAACGGGGCACTTCTCATATCAAGAAATTATACTAATATCTTCTTTTTCTTTATTTTTTCCCCTTTTTTTTTTGTTAATTCTGATACATAAACAAATATATATATGCTTTAATTTCTCAAATAATCTCTACAATAATTTCGGGTATTACCTAATTAAGTCAAAACATATCAGAATTAGACACAAACACAACTGTTTTAGTTTAACATTGATACTATGGAAGTTCAGACAAAATTAAAACACCAAACTCCAAA